>RYFJ01002634.1:0-60126 GCA_003991445.1 Oryza meyeriana var. granulata
AACCCATGAACTAGAATTTACTAATTTCTGTGCAAAGGAATATGGATCGCAGGCAAGTATCTCAGCTGTTACGTTAGGACTGATCAAGCTATGGTCATTGGTAAAATAGTATGGGACGTTTAACTTTCTGTTCTATGAGTCTGGTTGAGATTTTGAAAGTTTATTACCTTATTTGTACTATAAATTGGAAGGTCTTATCATAAATTAAATAGCGTAGGTGTTCATCTGAGTTTGAAAGAATTCTTGTTTGGGTGAACAAAGCTATTACTTACATTTTTTATGTTTTTAAATAGTATTTTTAACTTGTATGAGTACTAAACATACTAATGTCTGATTATGTTGTAACTAGATAGAGACAAAAGGCAAAAACAGTAATGCAGTATGATTACTTATATTTCGCTAAGTGAGAGATCGCGCAAGGCCGATGAGGCGGAGTCGACAAGCTCGACAGATCGGTGATCGGTTCAACAAGTAGAAGCCAATGCAAATTAACCCGTAGTTTACTGCTGTGCATGGGCATCTGGCGCGGTTTTTTGGGACACAACTGCGGTGCTCTGCAGTGCTGGATGGATTATGGATTCCAGTGCAGCTACGGCCGCAAACCTTGCAGCATAGTAATGTGCTCTGGTATGAACTATATTATGATCGGGTCGATTGACGGGCGAGCCGACGATCGTCCGCGCAAATTCTGTGCCTTACTTGGGAGGATTACCGGAGTTTAGTCGGAGACTCCGGCAGCGTCCGGAGGGAGGGCGGAATTGGTGTGGACAACGAACGAAGAGGAGATAGTCCGACGTCGTCCTTCGCAAAAACAGGGCAGGGACTCCAGGATTGTTGCAGGTTCACATATGTGATCCTCCATAGTCCGATCGTTTCGTCACGTGGGAGGAAGAGTGTACGAGATAGGATTGCTCGGCTGGTCCGTTCTACTAGATATATAGCGTAGATACCTTTCCGCGAAACCTCTCCGTGTCTGTTACTGATTAATGTAGAAGTAGTCCGATTTCCAGTTTAGATTGAATCAAGCTGCTACCGAAAAAGTCTAAATGCAAAGGGGATAGTAATTAATAGTCAAGATCAAAGTATTAAGAAATTAGTTATGAAATTGTAGTGAACAGAAGGATAAGAACTTAGAATGTATGCCTCTATTATTCCGAAGACGATGATTTTGAGGATATAGTGGTGTAATTGGGCACAATGTGACTTATAGCTGCAATGATAAGATCTACACTGAGAAAAGGGGTAAAAGTGAGTACATCATTAGCTTTTACATGTCTACTCCCACCGTTTGAAAAAAAAAGCCATTCTTAGATTTTCAAGAAAAATATAAGAAAGAAGGCAAATGATTAAAATACCCCTTGTTAATAGAAAACTAGTATTAATGAGTGAATAAGTGAGAGATATTAAAGAGATAAAATTTATGCTTTGCGGACCGAGGATAGTTAAGAGAATAGAAATGAATTTATTAATTTTAGACAAGTTAAAATGTAGAAGTTAATTTTTTTATAGATATATTTTAAGATGGAGGAAATAGCTGGCTATACGCGTATGTACCGGCCCATGTCGACGCAGTATACGAGAGGCTTGGTGGCCGGCCACGGCTGGCACGCGGCTGCTGCATGCATGCCCGGGCTAGCTGAACGATCGACCGACGGACGGACGCCGGGACGCGCGCGTGAGCAGATCGGCCGATCCATATCCACTGATCGATCCACTAGCACGGCGCCGTGCGTGATGAACTGATGATAATCGTCTACCTTAACTGCAGCCGTGGATTCGGCGACAGTACGGCACACTGGCAAAGCAAATGCGTTAGAGCTGCTCGATTATTTGTCCGTTGTTTAATACTTTCTTCGTTCCGTAATACAAAGAATTTTATTCAAGTATCTTGTTTTAAAATATAATAGGATTTAGATCTTGACACAATATATTATTCTTCACCTATCAATTTTTTACTAGTTTATTCTCCACCTATCTATTTTTTACTAGTATATTATTCTTCATCTATTATCTTTTTCACTTGTTTATTTACCCCACCTATCACTTTTGTACTATGATTTGTTTTTTTACTACTTTTCTTAATTTTTATAAAAAATAATATAGATTTCTTATATTATGAAACGGGGTAGAAATTATGGTTGAGAAGAAAACACTCTGGTGACCATCCTTAAATAATAAAGGGGTGGTTTGAAGTGTGAGGGTGGTTGAAAATAAAATAGAAAAAATTTTGAACGAAGAGTGATTGATGAAATAAATAGTATTTTAGAACACTTATATTATTACAAAATTTGATTCTAAGAAGTACTTATATTTAAGATCAGAAAGACTAGCTACCACGCGTGCAGTAATGTATACAGTATACTCTTGCGTTATGTTAATGAGTACCGATTTCGTTATTTTGTTACGGCCTTTGTTTTATATTATAAGTTATTTTAGATTTATACTAGGTCAAGCCTTTTTAAGTTTCATTAATTTTATAGAAAAAGATAATAACATCTGTATCGAATACTATATTTTTATAATATACTCCTACCGTTTTAAAATGAATTCAAATTTTATATCATAATATAAACATTTATGTACTGATTCGTATGATTCCTATTATGTCAATGATTCCAAAGCCAATCAGATGCTTGAAAAGAAAATCTAAGCAATTCAAAATTCAAAAACTGACAACTAAAGTAACTTAGAAAAGAATCTTTTTAACCTAACCTTAGTATTTACTAAATAACCTAGAAATTTTTATATTTTAGAAAAAAAGAATATTTATTTGTATTAGAAATATTACTATATATGTTTTATGTAAATTTAGTTAAACGTTGATGTAAAACAAATCTAAAATAATTTATAATATAAAACAGAGAGAGTAGTTGTTAAGAAGAGCACGCACGTACATTTGTTTGTATCTGTGTCTCTCTCCCATTTCTCAGAGCGGCAAAATCCAGCAGCTAGCCTCCCAGCGCGACGAACGGGGTGTGCTAGTTGCCTACCCCTCCATTCCATAATATAATATATTTTATAATTCTATCGTAGTTTTTAATTCCTTATCTATTAATTTTTATACTAGTTTATTTCCTGTTTACTAATTTTTATATTAGTTTATTTTTCACATATTATCTATTATACTAGTTTATTACTCTAATTATCATCTTTTATACCATAATTTATTTTTTTTAATTTTTTTAAAAATAATATAATCTTGGAATGGAGGGAGTACTAGCTTTGCTTGTCCGTGCACGCGCACAAGTTTTGCGTTATGTGATGTCAAGGTAGGGGTGATGCCAAGTGCTAGCGTTACGTACGTCACGCTGCAAAACTGCAGAAGTCTCGGTGAATGACCGCATCCGCCACGGCCTCGCGGGACCTCCTCGCGTTAAGCCTTGCCTGGCCCGTCAGAGACTGAGCCGCGGCCTGCAACATCCGCTTTGCCCGGGAGTGGGGGAGGCAGGCTGCAGCTCACTGTCTCCGCTGTATCTCCTGTGCAAAACTTTGCCCATGGGCCATACAGCTGGACGGATACTGGCCTAATGTTCCTTCCTTTTCTTTTACTCCTTTCCGTACGTTGTATTTTTCCTGTTTTCCTGGGCAAAACAGTCTATTAACACGGGGCCACGTCCCCGTGTTGTGAATGCCCTGGTGGACCTGAAGATGCAGAATCCGCCATGCATGCATACATAATACCTCAATACACATTCGCCGATACGCGTATGTGTACCGTGTCGTCAATGAGGACAAGACTCCGGCTCAAACCTGTGCAACACCGGGCGCGTATATACGTAGTAGAGCGCGCGGTGGTTAGCCGTGAGCCGGTGAATGCACGGTGGGCAACGCGAAAAAGGAGCAGGTGCACTGGTGCAGCTCGATCTCTTTGGCTGCGCTGGCGCTCCACTCACCGTGCCCTCCGTGCTTGCGTTTGTGCGAACTCGACGTACGTACACTACTGACAGAACATGCGCGAGTTTGTGCGAACTCGACACTCATTACGCGAGACCACAGTATGGTACTCTCGCAAATGCGTGCGTTCTACCTAGCTACCACATACGGGTCCTAAAACAGCGGTGTCTGGCTACAGGTATGTTCTTAACAATAGCAGTAAGACTGTTTTTGTATGTTCTTTTTTTTTCTTTTTGCAGAGAGCTAAAATTCAGCAACATTCTGACGAATGGGGTATTTACCTAGTTTCGTTTGTTCATGCACCCTTATAAGTCTCGAGTTTTGTGTGCCGGGTGGTGTGGTGGCAAATCTGTTGGTGTATTTCTCCACTGGATAGGGTACAAATCTTTTTTTTTTTTCTGAAAGGCCAGCCACTTGCCGATTAGGGGCAGAACTAGAGGTGTTTTGTGGTGTCACAACCTCACAGCACACCAATAAACTTTTGTAAACTCCATTAGAAATTGAAGAAGAAATCTTATGGAGTTTACAAAAGCAGAAGATGACTTATTTTATGGATTACACAAAAGTGGATTTTGCTATCCATCATTTTCCATAGTAATGAAAATGCTCTTGGCTCAAATAGTCTGTTCTATTTGTCCCGAACCGAATTTGCGCTGGGGGCGGCCGGCGCCGGATCCCCCTGAAAACCGTAGTGCGGGTCTCCCTGCATCGGCTCATGCCATTTGAGGTGGCCCAGCCCAGCATTCATTCGCAAATCCTATAGTGAAATTGAGATTGCTCGACCGCTTGTGATTGGCATATTCCGAGAAGAGCAGGAAGAACTTTTAACACAATGACTCTCATCTTGGCTCTGGTGCTTATAATAAGAAGAAGATGACTCATTTTAAGAAGAGAACGGCGCCAAACCAAACTATGATCACGTAATTAGAGGAAACCGAGCTAAAACCACAAAACAAGAAAAACTATTGACACCTAAATTTAGCTCTACTTTGGATTTATAACAAGTTCAAACCAAATTTGGAAAAAATTAAAGATCGGAGCTTTCCCATGGAGGTCGTTCTGATCGCCATTGTGTAGCCGGTCATACCGGACAATGAACTGTGGTCTGACCACAGATATCCAGGCGGTCATACCTTTAGCCCTGAGTCCAATTCCAATTTAGGTATTTATCGTGTTTTCTTGCTTGAGGATGAGGTTTTTAGAGTCTTAGTTGATCTCTAAGTGTAATAGGACATGGAAAAGACCATGTAGATGTAAGACCATCTCTCTTATAAATATAGGGGGCCAAGGCCGATCGAAACATCAACCAATCAATCGTCAAAATCAATCTATTACTCTCTACCTCTACATTCTACATCTCCCTCCTTCTTGCTACTTGTATCTCACGCCTATTCTCCTCCAACCCTAATTGCTCGTCGTCTTACGGCGTTGATGACGTTCTATCTAGCCTGCGAGCCTAGGACAAACTGGTGCCATTCACCTTGACGGGGTCCTCCTAAGTGATCATTCGTAGCACCTACCCCTGCGGTGCACGTTCTGGGTGCCGCTCCGGGTTGCACACAAGGTGCTCACATGTGTGGCGTAACATATTTTTGCGTCAATACACTTTTTAGCGACTCTGCTGGGGAACGATTTCGGTTGCTATAGACAAAATTCTACTTCTCCACCATGGGCTCTCGCACCAAACTTGATCAAGACAACATTATAGCGGCAAAATATGGAGAGTTTCCGAAAGCTGATCGCCAGGCGTTCAAGGCTCAAATTGAAAATATAGGATGAAAGATGGCTTCATGCTACCGGAAGACGAGACAAGGTGTCATCAAACAAAAGGAATTTATGTTGCTCGTCAACGACAAATCTAAGATAACAGCCGTTTCTAGCAATACCACTATGCTTGCATGTGAAATTACTTAAATAGTAGATGATGCTGCTGTTGCTAGCTTAAATAATCGGTTTACATCTTTTAGTACGGCGTGGCTGGCTGGCATGCGCGCGTGGGTTGGCCAACCCGCGCGCGTTGTGGCCGTACAGCGACGGTACATGTATTGTGGCTGTACGAATCCCTATGCACTGTTATTAACACTAATCACTCCTCTAATTACCATCATTAGTACTTAATAATTTTTAATTATGAAATAATACATAAATAAGCAGAGTAAAAGTTTTAGATTTTAAGTTGAAAGTTTCAAAAATCTAATTAAAAGTTTCAATTTTGGGTTGAAAATTTCAAAATTTGAGTTGATTTTTTTTAAATTCTTAGTTGATAGTTTTTAAATTTGAGTTGAAAGTTTTGAAAATTGAATTGAAAGTTTCAAAATTAGCGATGAAAGTTTCAATTTAGTGGTATAAAGTTTACTCGATTTTTTTATTTTTTATTTTTTTACTGTGTATGTAGGGATAGTCACATGGGCTGCTCGGGCGCGAGCGCCCAGGAGCTTTCTCGCTTTCAGTACTACCTTTGAGAAAATCTTAGATGCTTGTATGAATGAACTAGAAAATCGGCTCAATAGCTGATTGTTAGGTGATGCATCTACTTCATATAACAGCGAACTTATGTATGGCATCTACTTCATATAACAACGAACTTATGTATGGTATTCCATCGGACTTTAATATACCAAAAATACCAATACAACAACATTAGCCGATGAAAAGTACCTATAATCCACTCGATACAATAGATCCTAGGTTCACCCCTATAGCACTGTACGCCAGTCAAACCGGTATAACACCACCGGTCCGACCGGAGATAACGACCGGTCCGACTGGCGCCACATTGCTAGTCAGATCAGAGTTAGCGGCCGGTCCAACCGGGGGGCGAGGGGGGGGGGCATCGCCAGTCAGTCCGCTCCCGATGAGTTTTTTGGGATCGGCTCCTACATCGGCCGTTCCTAGTTATCCTATAGCCAGTGACTCTGTTACTGGAAAGCTTTAATGCCTTATACCGTTGCTGCCCCTATTCCACCTATTATAGCACCTCAGAATTTAGCTAATCAATAAGAATATTGCCGAATCCTTTAGTTAATGGTACACAACCACAACTCAGAAGCCTTGAAGATGAGATTGCGAGGCTTTCAAAAAAAGCCTTCGGTATAGATACTAGGGTCAAAAAGCGCACATATCAGAAACCCTATCCTGATTCATATGAGCATGTTCCATATCCTCAAGGGTTAGAGTGACTGACTTTGTCAGATTCACTGGAGAAGATGGCCGGTCTACTTTAGAGTATATCGGCCAATTTATCGTGCAACGTGGGGAAGCTAGTGCTAGTAGTGTCTTAAAACAAAGTCTTTTTTCCATTATTTTTATCTAATGCTGTATTTACTTGGTTTATATCACTTTCACCAAATTCTATTCATGATTGGTCTCAGTTAGAACAAAAGTTCCATGATTATTTCTTTACTGGTGAGACTAAGTTAAATTTGTCTCACTTGACATCGGTTAAACAGAAGCATAATGAGTCAGTTTCTCAATACATTAGAAGATTTAGAGACACAAGAAATCAGTGTTTTAGTTTGACTCTTTCTGATAATGATTTGGCTTACTTTGGTTTGCTTGAATATTTAAAAGAAAAACTAGATGGTCATAGTGTCTTAGATGTAAGCCAATTACTTCAAAAAGCTCTAGCTCAAGAAGGCTGAGCTAAAGAAGCCAAGATCTCACAAAAAGTATTAGTTTGCTCCACCCTTGAGCCGTTTGGTCATAAGAATCAACATGAGGAAGTAAAATTCACATTTCATGTGGCCAAATGCGATAGGGTATTTGACTATTCATTAGAAAACAAATAAATCAAATTGTCGCAAGGACATGTCATACGCCGCTAGAGGAATTAAAGCGGCGAGCATATTGTTAGTGGCACAATTCTTATTCTCCTGCCATCAACGATTGAATGTATTTCATAGACAAATGCAATCGGCCATTAATGAAGGACGGTTGACATTTACAAAAATGCAAGTAGATTACTTCCCTTTTTCTGTGCACAACATTGAGTTGCAAGAGAAGAAGAACCCCCATGATGAGGAGGAGATCACATAGAAGACAACAATGCTTAGGGGGAAAGACGACAAGCCGAAGGATCCAAAAGATGACAAGCGATCAAAAAGATCAAGTTTGTCTACCAAGCAAGGTGGGAGACGAGAAAGAACAGATCTTCGATAATATCAATCTTCCTCTTCATGGTTTTACTCTTGGTATCGGCCATGGAGTTTCAATGGTATGCGGATGATGCCTACTTATATGCAATGCTATTATCCGTTATGGGTATTATCAAGCGACCGATTTTGAATAATCAACCACGCTCATCTCATAGCTGGTCGAGTCAAAAGAATCGGTCATAAAAGAATCAACGCGAGAAAGTGGTGAAACAAGAGTGGAGGCCAAAGAAAAGCGCAACAATATCTGAACAAGAGGTGGCTTCTCCAAGTAAAATCGTTACATCGCCGCTAAACATATAGCCTTGGAGGCGTTCATGGCCGGTATTGGTGAATATCGTCCTTACTTGACCCCGTGCTTAGTGTTTTTCGACTCACAAGTTTACCAAAATAGCAGGGGGACATGTGTTGACATCCAAATCTGGCTCTACTTTAGATTTATAGCAAGTTAAAGCCAAATTTGGAAAAAACCAGAGCTTTTCCGTGGAGACTGGTCTGACCACCATTGTGTGGCCGATCGGACCGGACAATAAACTGTGGTCTGACCGCAGGTGTTTGGGCGGTCAGACCTTCTACCCCGAGTCTAATTCCAATTTAGGTATTTCTCATGTTTCCTTGCTTGAGGCTAGGGTTTTTAGAGTCCTAGTTGATCTTTAAGCCAAATAGGACGTGGAGAAGGCCCTGTAGACACAAGATCACCCCACCTATAAATATAGGGGGCCAAAGCCGATTGAAATATTAACCAATCAATCATCAAAATCATTCTATTATCTCTACCTCTATATTTTACATCTCCCTCCTTGCTACCTGTATCCCACGTCTATTCTCCTTCAACCCCCTAATTGCTTGTCGTCTCTTGTCTCTACGGTGTTTGAGTACATCCTAGCTAGTCTACCAAGCCTAGGACAAACCCACACACGTTCATCCTAACGGGGTCTCTATCGGGTGATCGTTCGGCGGCATCTACCCCTGTGGCGGTGCGTCTCTGGGTGCCGCTGTGGGTTGCACACAAGGTGCTCACGTATGTGGTGTGACACGTTTTTACGCCAACAAAAACTACCTAACAACTCTAAACCACAGCCATAGGCCTAGCAAGCTTAAAGCACAACAAGACTTCGCACAGGCTACTAATGAGGTCGTCGTCATCACACCATTGCACCATAAAGGGACGACTCTGACTCGCCATGAAGCACCAGACAACAAGGTCAGCAACCTAGCCCGCACAAAGCACAAATCCACCAGGCTCGTGTCATTGTAGCCACATGTCATGCCCCGCCAACACCGTAGCTCCAACTTTATGACCACCAATCTAGTTGTGCTCTAGCCAAGCCAGACTCACAAGCCCTATAGACTGAGAGTCATAAGTCCTGTATCCCTGTTAGATGGGAGCGCGACTCCATCGGGAGGTGTCATCGTTGCTCCCAATATAACCAACACTGGACTCAAATTGGCGAACACCCAACATGAGGTAGGAACTCCAAACCGATGCATCCAAGGAAGACATACCGACGATACCAACATCGTCGCCCAATCCAAAAAATCAAATTTAGGTTTTCACTTGGAGTGCGCACCAACAACAACGCCTTCAAGAAGACAAACAATGCTCAAGAGCGTAGCCGTCACTAGCACTAGCCAAAGTTAGGCAAGGCTTTCGCCCGGACCCATCTCCCAAAACAACACAACCCTACGCCAGAAGTCAGGCAACGTTGCAAAGAAACACAATCATGGCCACCAAGACGTTATAGAGCTCCCCGGCCAGCTATGCAGAGGAGACAAATCTGGCAATAGGAGGAGCAGATGGGGCCACTAATAAGGCTCCTAGTAGCACCTCTACCTCCATGCCAGGTAGCACAGCACATGCCTTTGTCCAGTGCCGCCACCACAGCTACTATGCAACCACCAGCTACCACTCCTCTACCGCCACATTGGCCATCTCATCCTAACTTAACATCGCTTCATGCCAACCACCGGTAGGATGCGACCTCTGCCGGCCATGCCCTAGCATCAGGCGCATAGGCAAAAGCTGCCTCTACACACGACTGCACATAGACGGTGACAAGTAGATCTGCCTCCATGGGTGACATACCGCTTGGCCGGTGCTCCACCTCCGTGCCATGGCTCCAAACAACCACCTCGATGTTGTTCCGATAGCCACCACCTCATCCACACGCTCCAACCCACCGGCTATTGAGGCACCACTCAGCGTGCCGACTAGATCTAGCCAGCCAAATGCGCCTTGTGGCACCCCATCATCTAGGCACACCGGTCCACATGCCGCTGGCGCTAACGTCGATGGCGGTGAGGACCAACACGTCCCTTGGGCAAGGGCCAGCCCTAGCACAAAGGGAGAGGCCACCGGAATTGCATCTAAAGGAAGGGAGGAGAAACGAAAAAAAGGAAGAAGATAGGAGGGGAGGGGAGGCACTACTACAAAAACCATTTTTCACGACACCTCCCTTTATTTTTCCAAGCGACCTGAAAAATAATCCGCTTGTAAAAATGGTTCGAGGGTCCCCTGTCGGAGGATGAAACCTCGACGGCGGGAAGTCAGGAGACCCCCCTTTTGAGATTCGGCCAGGGGAGTAGTTCTCAGGCGAAGCCGACGTCAGGGTGTAGAAGAAAGATACGCAAAGGAGACGTAGAAGAAATTGCGGGGTTCGGACTGTCCGAAGCGGGTCCGGACCGTCCGAACCGTGGTGAAGCAGAGAACGAAGGCAGAAGGGTCTGGACCGTCCGAACCGGGTCCGGACCGTCCTGAGCGTAGTAATCGCGCGGGGCGCCGGGGAAGACGACGAACAGCGCGCACAAGGGAGCCACGAGGATTTATACAGGTTCGGGCCGCCGGAGCGTAATACCCTACTCCTGTGTGTGTTTGGCTATGAGGTGGATGAATGTGGTTACAGGGTGAGCTCAGCCGGAGCTGAGGAAGAAGAACTGTCGTGTGAGAATGAGCTCGGGTGCTGAGAGCTGGGAGTTAGAGGTCCTCAGTCGAGTCTGCTTTTTCACCGGTGGCTTGGATCCTCCTTTATAAAATCAGGGGAGTCCACAGTGCCAGGCAACAGTGGTTAGAGAGAGAGAGAGGGCTATGCTACGTCTTGTCATGGACCTCCGCGCTCCGGCCATCTGCTGAGCCGTCCCGGAGGCGCGTCTCATCGTAGCCCAGCCGTCGGTAGCTACGGAGGCGCGGCTAGATGCCGCCTCCTACGTCAGCCGCAGGCGGCTAGATGCCGCCTCCCTTGCCAGCTGCGGGCGGCTAGATGCCGCATCCCTCGCTAGCTGCGGGCGGCCAGACAGTGACGATGCTGTCGGGTTGGCCCGTCTCGTCGTCCGTCAGGCCATGGAAAACCGGAGCCCTCAGCTGGGAGCCAGCTGACAGGGGGGGCATTACGAAGGCGCACGCTTGTCCAGCCGGGAGACAGGCGGGAGGCGCCCTGTCACCTCACCGTTAATGCGAATATTTGGGGGGCTGGTTCAGAGCCTGCCGGGGACCGACATGTGGGCCCCGGGCAGGGAGTGAGTCGATGGCGCCCGGAGGCAAGGCACGGGCCCGAGGCCAATGAGGCCCCGGGGCCGAGCCGATATAGACGACGCCCCGGGGACGAGCCCGGGGCCGATGGAGCGATGCCGCCCCGGGGACGAGCCTGGGGCCGGTGGAAAGATGGCCCCGCGGGGATCTGCCGTGGCCGAAGACCCACGCGTCCCCAGGGCATGTGGGACCCCCTGTCCCATTTCGCCGACATCCCCGGTCACAGACCGCCAGTGAAAAGAGATTTTCAAAGGCGGTCACCTAAGTCAATCGCCTCTGAAAATGACCGCATTTTCATAGGCAGTCGACTTAAGCGTCCACCTGTGAAAATCGATTTTTACAGACGGACCCATAAGATGTCCGCCGGTGAAAATCAATTTTTACAAGCGGACCCTTAAGATGTCCGCTTGTAGAAATCAATTTTCAAAAAAATATATATATAACTAACTTTTTTATATGAAGTTGGATGAAGACAAACTTTATATCCAAATTGTAAAGCTCGACGAAATCTACAACTTTGTAGTTAAAAACTTTTTCATTTGACATCGTTTAGGGGTCCAAATATTCATTATAAAATCTTAAATTTATTTTAACCAAATCGTAGATCTATGTTTCAAACGGCCTCTAATAGAGATGAGCTCTATATGAAAATTATAGATTCCGACGAGATCTACAATTTTGTAGTTAACAACTTTTTTCATTTGAGATCATTTTAAAGCATCAAATAACCATTACAAGTTTCGGAGATGTAAAGTTAAAAAAATATCATCCTAAGTCTTGACAAGAAGTGCTTGATGGTAAAATGGTAAACAAGATGCACAATTCTGTGTACAGATGCCTACTAAAATTCAACATATTTTTTTTCTTTTTTTACATGCATAAAAAATTGAAAATATGAAAATTCATTTTTACATGCGCCCGTCTTAAGTGGCCGCCTGTAAAAATCAATTTTCACAGGCGCTCGTGTTAAGTCGATGTAACACCCTGGAAATAATCCCATTTAAATATATTGTGAAAAATGAATTTTAGAAAGTAAATTAAAAGCCTCAAGGAGTGAAAATAATAAAATCATAGAAAATTTATAGCAAAAATGGGCTTGGAAATAATTTTATAAAATTCTTTGCTTAATTATCTATTTTCTGGAATTTTCTAGGATTTATTTGATTAAGGGAAGTATTTTTGGGGGAATTAAATGGATTTCACAGCATTAAAACAAAAGAAAAAGAAATAAAAATCCCTCCCCACAGTCCCTAGGCCCAATCCGGCCCACTCCCTCTCTCTCTCCCTCACTCTCCCTGCGCTCGCGCATAAGCGGCCCAGTCGGCCTAGGAGCCGTCTCGCCGCGGATGCCCACTCACAGGTGAGGCCTACGTGTCAGCTTCGCCTTCTACCTCCCGACTAGGAGCCCTGTTCACCCCCGAGCGCCGCCGCTGCAATCCCGCGCAATCCGCTCGCCTCGGCCTCGATCTCCTCCAATTGGTTGAGGGGAAGCCGTGCCCCCAGCCTCCTCTGGCTTATCCCCAAGAAACCGGAGCCCAATCGCGCACGGATGTGGAGACTTGAAGCTTCCCGAATCGGATCCGAATCCCTAATCCTCCGCCGCCGTAATCTCGCCGAACCCGAGCCGGACTCTGCCCCTCTTCCCCTTATATAGCAAGCACGAGACCCCTAGGAGCTTTTCCGTGAGTTTAAGCCCTAGCTAGCCCTAGCAGCCTCCCCGTGTCCCGAGTTCGCTCCACTGCCGCCGCCGAGTCCTGGTCATGCATCGTCGTCGCCTTAGCCGCCGATAGCACTCGCCGTTGCCTCTGTGAGCACCGCCGAAGCCTAAGGAAGCTATGCCGCCGCCTCTGGGTCGCTAGAGATCGCCAGAGCAATGGCACCGTCGAGAACCTGAAGAGCATCGCCGCTTGAAGCTCACCGCCGGCGCCTCCCGTCGCCGTTCAACGCCTTTCTACCCTCGGTGAGCATCGCCCCGATCGCCTCTACCCGTTCCTGTCTTTGTCACGCGCCGCCGAGCCGCCGATCGCCGGAGGCCATAGGTCCCTGTGCCGCCGCTGCCGCCGGTCACCGCCGTGGGCGCCACGTCGGTGCCATGCTGGCCCGCGTGATCGATCAGGACGAGATCGACCTAGTCGTCGGATCACCTCGATTAAGTTCCAACCGTCTGATCTTCCCTTAGTAGATCTCAGCCTTTAGATCTGTTAGATCAAATCCCGGCCCTCCGATCCAACTCAAAACATCCGTTCAATCTGAACCGACCAATCAAACCTCATAAAATCCTAGCCATCGGATGGATTCGTGGACCTCGGTGGACTCAGTCCACTATGGACCAGAGCCCCTTCCTCTCACTGCTAGTAGGCCCCACTAGTCAGCCGAGCCCTCTCTCTTTGATGATGCCATAATTTTTTTCCCGAATTAAATTAATTCATTAATGACACAATAAATCGGTTTAATTCTTTTAAATGCTTTTAAAAGGGTTTAAACTTGTAAAATTAATAACTAATTCATCCGAACTCTGTTTGGGGTGATTCAACTTGCAAAATTCTTTAAAAATCAAGATCTATCCAATAAAAATATAATATTACACTGTTCATATATGCTTATGTACTGTTTTGCTCGTTTCTGTTTATTGCCTTTAGCCGCCGACGTTTCGGAAGAGCCGTACTTTCTTGAGGAGAGTTCCGAGGCATGTGCAAAGTAGCAAGGCAAGTTACACGGATTCCTCAACCCCTTTAAGCATATTGTTCCTATATTTAAAGCTATATTTTCCTTCAACTTTGCATTTTATTTTTATAATATCATCGGAATGGGAAACTCATATCCTTGTTTATAGCCTCATTGACTTGATTACCTATTATTGTGCCTATGGGATAAATGTGACCAGCTAGCTTTATTTATTGGTTAGCTAGAATACTTTTAGGACCTTACTTAGCCATGCTTAGCAAACTATAGAACACCTTCTAGGCTATAACTTTAAATTCGATTATAATATTCAGTTCACATGAAATGATGATGCAGTTCACGACTGAGGTTGTGCAAGGATAACTTAATGGTCCACTAAAACTTGATTAAATGGTAGGTTACGAGCACCAGAGTTATGATTGTTGCTAGCGGTGCTTGTGACAGTTAAGGACCGATTCGCGGACTACTTGTTGCAAAGCAATCTTCGTGCTAACCACAGGGTAGAATGGGATAGCAGGATTTGAAGTGTGCTAAGTTCAATAGGAGGCACCAGAGCTTGGTTTGTGGCTGGTATAAGTCCACAGATGGCAGTTGTCAATAAGTTCATCCATTTGGGCGTCGAGCCGTCTTGCGAAAAGGTATTTGATCATCCCTACCAGAGATCAGAGACTTGGCGGGATGCTCTCCTATTGTGCGAGTTATATGGATAGTCCTGTCAGAACTCCTTTCCGAGATACCATTATGGTATTAAGGCGCACAGGGATATATTATGGTGTTTGTCTTGTGGGTAAATTGGTACACCTCTAGCCAAAGTAAAACTATTTGAATAGCCGTGCCCACGATTATGAGCGAGTCTAACAATGTTTTCTGTTATTAGTCTCAAATTACTAAAATTTGGCTATTGAATGGTGAAGAATGTTTAGCTCCAGGTTAGAGTGGTTGGGCCTATACCATTTTGGTGAGAGGTATAATGTTGGTTAATATTGCTTAATGATTAATATTTTATTATTTTCTTAAATGCTTTATTAAATATTATTTATGCAAATTGAGCCATATTATACCATTCTTTGCTATCTTGTGCACTTGCATATTTGTTGTATGACTTGCGGAGTATTTCATATAGTCACCTTGCAATCAACAATCATTATTTAGAAAAGTACTTCAGCAAGGAGGATTTCCTGAAGGACTACACGGGAGTCTGGTCAAGTTCGTGGAGTGGGTGTCGTCACGTCGTCTTAGCTTATTTTTCGTTGTTAGAACTTTATTATCTTGAGAGGTGTCATTTGGTTCTGTAATAAATACTTTCAATATGTAAACAATTACCTTATTATCAAATTTATCATATGTGCCTCGGTTCCTAGATGAGGATTTACACACAATAAAACTTTAGAACTTTGAATGGAAATTCTGAGCGTGACAGTCGACCGCCTACAAAAATAGATCTTCGCATGCGGTTGTTTACTCATATGTGAAAATAACCTATTTTCGTAGGCTTTTGGTTGCAGACAGCCGCGTCAACCGTCTGTGAAAATCAATTTTAATCGTCTATAATAATTTATTTTGTGGCAGTGAGGGATGGGGAGGGGAGAAGGGAGGGGTGCCTCCCGGGCCACTCTAACCAGAATGACATAGGAGCGTGTCCGAGATATCTCATGGATTAATAATCGTGGGTGTGTGCGTGTACGGTGGGTTATGTGTGCGTGTGTCTTCCACATCTCCTATCATATGCTATCGGTGGAACCATGAAATTCACCGAGTGCACCGTATGGTGGTGCGCCTGTGTGTAACCGCACCACCCGCATCGGCCGCAGCCTCGCGGGTCGCGAGACCTCATCGGCTGCTCGGATAGCGTGCCTTGCAGTCGCACGGGAGCACGGGAGGATTAGGTGGTTGTTCTGGGGGTTTCGTATGGAAAATTTTTTTTGTATGCCTCTAAATATTTAGCTAATTTTTTTTATGTCTCTGAATTTTGTTCAATGCCTTTCATAGCCTGAGTTTCTATATTAATCTCCTACATATCCATTTTGCTAGTTGACTAGTAATATTTTCTAAAATGACTATATTGCAACTAGTTTCTATATTATAAAATAATAAGTGTTCTTACTAAATAATAGTTTCAGTTATAAAAAAACTATTAGATTGACTGAAATACATATTCACAAAAAATTAAAATTTTGCACTGAATAAAAAACAAAATTTTAAATATTAAACAAATTTCGATAAATGTTGCATGAAGTGACAATGGTGACACAAGGTGAATACATGGTTATGACAAAATCTATATTTTTCAAACCGCATATTCATTCAAAAATTACTTTTCAAATTCAATGCAAGGTTTCACATTTTTTGTAATTCTCAATGAAATTATTTTTAATTTTTTGAAATTCAAAACTGCATATTTGATAATTGATCTTTTTTCACAACCCAAATAATTACTATGTAGAATATTTCTAATTTTTAATAATATGCCAAGGGCAATAATATAATTTCTAAAAAAGCTAACGGTAACGTAATGGTTAACTAATAGAATGGGTATATAAGAAATCGAAACAAATTATAGATATATAAGGGATAAAGCAAATCTAAGGGACGTAAAAGAAATCACCTAAAATTTTAGGTACATGTAGAAAATCTAACCGTTTCACATGAGAGACTTGCTATGGCCACTGCCCGCCTCGCTCGTGAGCCGCGCGAGCGTCGTGGCCCGGTGGAGCAGAGGACACAGACTGCTCGCTCGCTGTCTCCGCGTCATCTCTTGTGCAAACGAGTTCATGGGCCATGGCCAAATCTATATGTAAATTATATACGTCGTCACAGGAGTATATACGTTTTCCTTATCTGTTAGTTCTTTTTACGCCTTTCTTGTTTTTCCTTTTTGGGAACCGTAACTTTATGTAAATCGAGTGGCAAAACTTGCTAGGTTCGTGCGTCCAGATCTACGTCTTCTTTTTATAATATAATTATAATTACATATAGGTTATAATGTAATTATATTATTATTATAGTGTTGTTGCATCTAAAATTTTTTAAAAAAAAGTTATATAGCTAACTTTTTTCTCCTAACAATGGATTTTGCCTATTTTTAGTTTTTTACTGGGCAAACCAGTCTGTCTACTTAACAGTTACAGCACCAAAACGTGTGCCGCATTTTATTATTGGTCTTATTTCTTTTTTTAATGGCTGCTTTTCTCCACTCGGCAGACAAAGGTGAGAGACAGAGGGGTGGGCTGGATCTTCATAATTGACTTGCTCTAGCCACGAGCATTCACGTCTTCTGCCATGCAGTATGTTACTACTCCCTCCTTTTCATAAATACTTTATTTTTATCTTCTTTATTTGTCCTATAAAGACTTCAACTTTAATATAATTATTGTATTAGAGTTTATAAAAGTAAAGGATAAATACATTAGAGTTTATGAAAGTAGAAAACATATCCATTGAAATTTGCTAAAGTAAAGGGTATTATAATCTTTTTTATACGTGTGAGATAGAGAAGATAAAATTTTTTTAGAACGGAGGTAGTACTTTTTTCCCTCCTTTTTCTGGCATGCTAATCATGAAAGAAATTTCTCCTCCTAAGGGAAAAATAAACTTAAATTCTTTCTCTGATATTAAACTGGCACAAGCAATTCCATGTGTACAATGGTTTGTACTGACTGCACAACCAACGTTCCAAATGACACACAAATTCAGATGCAATAGCAATAGCACTGAACGTGCAGCTCTGAGATTCGCCATTACTTGCTAATAACCCCTGTCCTGGCTGCTGCTGTTGTTGTTTCAGGGAAAAGCTTATCGTTGTTGGTTGGTGTGTGTTGCTATTGTTGTTGTTGGCTCCTTGTGCGAATACTCGTTGTGGACTATCGCGAGCTATTCCACGAAAACGATGCATCCATGTGCCAATTTGCCAGGTGATAAGATGACCGGGCACTGCAAGTTCCCCTACAATCCAACGTGATCCAACGAAATTAAACTCGATGTGACTATTTGCAGAAGAGAGAGAGGATGGAGCGCGACGTCTGGCCGTTGAAAAATGTCCCCAACAACATGATTGATCGTTTCATCGAACACCGCAGGTTCCAATTGAGACCATATTGGCACGGAGAGAAATGTTTGGAGTCAATGCTGTTCCATCTATGCAATGGAGTGCAGAAGCAATTTGCTCACTCCATTTTAAAATATAAGTATTTTTATATTATTTAGTAAAAACTAAGTTTAGGTCAAAAGATTTATTTTTGTCACTTTAGTTGTTAATTTTTAAAATTTAAATTGCTTATATTCCCTTTTGAAGCATCTGTTTGATTTTGGAAACGATAGAAATTATATGAATCAGTATAGGAATGTTTATATTATCGTATAAAATTTAAATTCTAGAAATACTTATATATTAGAACATAGAAAATAGTACATTTGGGTTGGATCTTCCGGCGGTTGAAATTTGTGCACCAACTATAACACGGGTTTGAATAACCATTCTCTTTTTGGGTTGCTTGTTTGAGATGCTGCTTATAAACCATAGCTAATTGTGAACTATAGGATTAGTTAGGGATTTTTTTTTCGTTTTCATCGCTCAGCTTTAACTCTAGGGCTACTAACGGAGTAGTAGAAGTTTAACTTAAAGTTACTTTTTATTGTATAGGTCACACGTTTTTAGTTTATAAACAGCAGGCCAAAGGTTGCCTTCAAGTATTACAAATAGAGAGATACTAGATGATACCCTGTATTTTGCTGTAAAATACATGAATAATATATGTTAAATGTTTAAAAAACAATGATGGATATAGGTTGAAATATTACAAAAATTATATGAAAGATGATGATTTGGTATGCTTTCATGTTTGATATTTAAAATATAATAAATTATAAATAATATAGCATGTTTGTATGTTGTGTTTTAGAGTGTAGTAACTTAGTGGATTATAACTTATATAAAAGCTATAGATAAGTACTCTTTTTATTTTAAAATATAGCTATCTTTTTAATTTAATTTTTAAACTATTATTTTGAGAACGAAAGGGTAGCAGTCAATCGACGAAAGAAATACTGGAAATAACAACCTTCACCAGCCATTATATCCAGTCAAAAGTGGTTGGCTCTGGTACTTCCAAGTTCGCTATTGGCAGAGCCTACTCGATCTAGTGGCATGCCACCTCACTTTTGTTTGCTGCCTCTTCATTTAACTATTAGGACCCTGCATGCCTGTCAGATGACGCACACTCTCGTCACAGACAAATTTCAGTAATGCTACAACAGCTAATCTTCTTCTACATTTGCTTACCTCCACTAATCAAAATCTTTAGCTAACTTCTCCCTAAAAAACTGCTACAATTAAAGGTTAATTCCCAAAGTTGTTAGGCGAGCAGCAGCAGCAGCAATAGTCTTTACCCGTACGCATAAGACATGCAACCCTGTCTCTGCTTAATTAAGCAAGTGAACGTTACATATATGCAGTAAACTAAGCTCAAGTTGGAGTTTTAGTGTCGAGTGCTATGGTTAGGTGAGGGTTTATTCAAGCAATTAACATGCTTACCAGCCCCAAATGGATAAACTAATGATGCTTATCAACTTCGATTGGCCTGCTTCGCTTGCCTTAATTAACTAGTTTTGGCAGCTCACAATGTGATCGTCATCGTTGGAATGCATGTCAGCATGATGGTCGAACTAACCGAGATTCAGTCATGCCGATCCGTAGCCATAATCAGTTTTTCCTCCATCACGGTAACCGTGCTTACTGTTAAAGTACGGTAGGGATAACTAGTGGTAGGATTTGTCTGAATTTTATTTGAATTCAAATTTTTAAAAAAATAAAAAAAAATCTAAAAGAAATTTTAGCATGTAGTACTTAAATTGTTGATCACTGTAGTGAAGAAAATTTATGAAAATAATGAAGTTTACTTTATATTTTGAAGCTCCATTGTAATTGAAAAAAATAAAAGATAGATTGGGATATAATTTCTACTTTGTTTAAGTGTAAAAAAATATATTAAGGGTTATGCAAAGAAAATTATAAAATATTACATTATTTTTCTCAAGATATTTATAATTTTTTTTGAATTTTTTAGAATTTTTACTACGTTTTACAATTTTTTTATAATTTTTTCTTTTCAGCTTCAACATACCGTGACTTATCGTATAGTTACTATAGCTTATCATGCGGTAACCACGATCTTACCATGAGATTTTAAAATTTTGAATTTAAATTTTTTAAGATAAAATCCGTACGGTTTTTATGGTTATTACAGTAACCACCTTACTGTGGGACAGTAACCTCTCTAACCGGTAAGAAAAAACCTAGCCGTAATGCAGTGATTAATCAAATTAACTTGCTTAAGTTTTTAGATTAGTCCAACTGGTCTGGTGAACAAGTGCCCCGGTCTACTGGCTGAATGTTAGGTGGATGTGTTTCTTGTACGAATTTTCAAAAGCTGGTCCATGAGTTCATCATGTCTACTGGGCAATTCCGTTTGAATTCACCTCACTCTCCCCCCAAAATTGATTTTTTTTTGTTCAGAAAATGGGGTAGATACTCAGAGCGTTTTCAAAGCAATTTTATGAGGGTGTGCAGTAAAGGAGTAAAAAAATGATAGATTTCATAGAATTTTCTTCATTTTGCAATAAATATAAGTTGATCACACAAGCAAAAGAATGGGTATCTTCTAGTAGTAGCTTACAAAAGCAATATATGCAGCTTAAAATAACATGAATTTACTCTTGTGGAGCAGCCTGCCTTTTTAGTTGACTAATATTTGCTGATACTTGAAGATAGCTTGTAATCACAGATGATGATTGCATCTCTTGACCTTCTATTGTCTACGCTATCTCTCTCCTGTCACACAATACCATGATTAACCAGTGTATAAGCAAGCAACCTATGCTTCTTTCCTAGGTAACCCATGCAACTAGCAGCAACAAAGAACATAGTATCAAGCATAAAGTGCATAACCAACACTAAAGGAAAAAGTTGAAGGGAAAGGAAATCAAGAAAAGGAAGTTAACTAATCCAGCAATTAAGCTAGCTACTGATGAAATCTGAACAAGAAAAACCTCGAGAGCAGGGCAACCAAACCAGCTGCACTGCTACCTCTGCTTGCTTCTGATCGGGTGTCTAACAGCAGAGGGTGAAGATGTAATTATTTTTTATTATCTTAAAAAAAGGCTTACTTAAACCCAAAATAACAACAGAAAAGAAAGTTAAGTAATCCAGCAATTAAGCTAGTGATGAAATCTGAATAAGAAAAATCCTCAGGACCAGGACAACCAAACCAGCTGATGCTACATTTGTTTTTCACACTAAATCTAGCTTGCTTGAAAAACTTGGCCCAATGGGAAAAACCTCTCTTAAGGTATTACAACTAAGAAGAAGCACTCGAACCGGAGCGAAACCGAAGCCAAGGAAAGTCATGGAAGCTGGTTCCTCTATACCACCCTCTATGAATAGAATCTTAACCTGTGCTTTGAGGGCATGTCTCATACAACTGTAATCAATTCGTATTATCTTAAAAAAATGACTTACTAAGCCTCAAAATTCTCTGGTCCAGTAGCTTGAGTGGACTTGCATCACCAGGCAATTTTTAGCCACAAAACAGAAGAAGAAACAACAGTGTGTACTACTAGCAGAAAAACACGTACAGACAAAAAAAACCGTACGAACTGCATGAATTGTCCCAAGAACATGACAAATCTTTCGAAAAAAACCGACAAAAAAATGCACACAAGGAGATGGCACGAGCTGGCGTTTCCATCAGTCGATCGATCAATCTGACAGGGCCATAAACTAACCACATATCATTAAGATCTTGTGTCTGCATGGCTGCAACTGCAAATATGCATGCAGCAAGCTTCCAAGAAGAGTTGGCGGCTGCAGCGATTGGTTTAATTAGCAGGTAAGTAAGATAACACTACTACTCCTGGTCATACTTAGCAACTGTATACTACTCAATGAGCAAGGAAACTGACAGGAAGCTTAGCTTAGCTAGCTACTTAGCTAGGTGATTAGTAGCAGAGATGAGACAGAGATTGTGGTGATCGTTCGATCGTGGACGTGGATGGCAATCACGGGTTGTCTCTCCCGTGACTCCTGGGCTCCTGTCTGCCTTGTCATCAGGCTAAGCGTCCGTCTAAACCTGAATTATTTGGGTTTTGGAAGCTATAGAAAAAGAAGTTTATGTGATACTGGACACCCGTACGTGTCTGATTGGTACTGTGTGTGAGCAGTACTTGTGGTTCATTTTAGTACTATATCTTCTCACTTGTGCATGATGGCTCATTTCAACTGTCGGCTCTTGTCTGAATAGTCGAATTTTCCACATGAATTAGTATAGGAATTAATATCCTGCTACTACTACAAATTAAATTTTCCATATATTTCTATTGAAATGAGAATGGTTTCACTCACAAGCCACATAATTCAGAACAATTTCTAGTGTTTAATTTGTGAACTGGGAGATTGGAAATTTCCTAAAAAAGGGGGGGGGGGGGGGGGAAATATAGAAAGTTCCATTGAGGTGTGCACTGATTTAATTTTCTGATATTCCGCGTGACGGCTTTTACTTAGTAAAGATGGTGACACCGGTTATTACATGTTCAAAGGGAGTTGAACAGCAAGCACATTTGGTGATCCTTTTGCTATGTCTACATCAAGCGAAAGAAACTAACGATCTCGTGACAGTCTGACGAGACAGAAACAACAGTGAAATATATATAAGGATTGAAATTTCTTATGAAAACTGAAATTGCACAATCTTCATGCAGAAAAGTAGTGTGCCAGGCTAGAAAAAGGGAAAAGACCTGGATCATCTAGATATCCTTTCATTTCTTCTGTTCTGCAAAACTTTGAAACGAAACATTTCTTCACAATTTAGCATAGACAAACGACAATATAGAGTGGAATCGATACATGATGAACAATCTTGACAAGTCTGTTCAGTTCCAAAAGTCCAACCAACAGATAGCAGTCAAACTTTTGCTGTCTCAAATACCGTATTGCTTTTCTAATCACGTCCTTGTACGACGTAGCCATCACCATAATTACGACAAGTTACCTCAAATTCACGTTTAGTTCCATCGACATCGAGCCTGCCAATACGTATCAAGTTGAAAAATTTTCCTCGTGAGTGCATTATACCGGCAAAATCCCCTGAAATCAGGCAGTGTGCTTCAAATCCGGCTTTACCTTATCTTTTCTTTGTTTATTTATCATATCACTGCTTTCTGGTTGACCATGCAACAAGCACTGAATCTATTTCAGAATTGATTTTTGCTACTGCAGATCGCATCATCATCATAGGACGATCGATGGCTGGCTGTTATAGTGGTCGGTTGCCCAATCTTGATCGTCATTTGGTGAATCATTATGGAAGATCGTGCACTAGCTCTAAAAAAAGCTAAAGAAAAAGCTCTGAAAAGGGTGAAACTTGGGCCCTGACGAAAGCAAATTGTAATGAAAAGGAGAAAGGAAAAGAAACATGCATGGGTCAGGGCATTATGAACATCGCTTAAATTTCATATCAACTTGTTAAATTAAATTGAGTGAAAGGCACTAGCGGTCCCTAATCTTGCCACACCACATCGCTTAAGTTCTCAAACTTTTGAAAATGTAGATCTAGGTCTCATAACTTATTAAAAGTGTGTTATTCCAGTCCAAAATTACTACGACACATTCGGGATCCTATGTGGCGTTGAGATGGCTGCCACCTCCTATCTTCGGTCTCCTCTTTCTTCATTTCTTCCCCCATGCTAACAGGTGCCACTCTCCTCTCACCTTCTTCTTCTTCTTCTTCTTCTTCTTCTTCCTCTCTCTCTCGCCGTTGTCGACATCCTTTTCGACCCTCCTCTCTCGGTGCTGGCAAACCAGGCGGTTCTCTCTGGTGGGCATCAAGCGACGACAGAGGTGGCTGGCCGTGACTCGGTGTGGCGCGCGTCCCCCGTGCAGTGATGGGCTAGAAAGATATGTCCAGGGGCAGAGGCGCCACCCTATGGGGGGGGGGGCACTGGTTGCAGAGTACATGCTTGGAGAGGTGCTTGGCAGCTCCGATGGCAAAGGGAGACATTTTCAAGTGGTGGCTTTTGGGTGGAAGGTGTGGCGTTGGCATGGAGTTTAGGCACTGACAACTGGATCCGCATGCCAGTAACCAGATGTACCGACTAGACATATTTGGGAGTGGAGGCGCCATCCAATTGGTGAGACACCTGCTGCAGAGCACGCACTTGGAAAAGTGATTGGCGGCAGTGACACGGAGGGATACATTTTCAAGGGGTGGCTTTAGGTGGAGAGTGTGGCATCGGCGTGGGATTTGGGCATTGGCATCTAGATCCTTGCGTCAACGATTGGGTCTTGAGTGCATGCCAGTGACTAGATGTACGGACTGGACTGATCCGGGGGTGGAGGCGCTGCCCGATTAGGGGGCCGTCGGCTGTAGAGGACGTGCTTAGAGAGGTGCTTGGCGGTAGCAACGGCATAGGGAGACATTTTCATAGGGTGGCTTCAGGTGGAGGGCGTGGCACTAGCGTGGGATTTGGGCACCAGCAACTGGATCCACACGTCGATGGCTGAGTCTCGTGCGCATGTCGGTGACCATATGTGGGTGTCGACGACCTCGACCTTGCCCACTACTCGGCCGACAAACCTCGCATGCCTCTAGGAGCAGATCTGTTGCCTACCATCGAGCTCCGCCTCTAGCTTCCTAGCTCTATCGCTTGCACCAAGGGCACCACAAATGGTAGCGTGGGTGCACAGGTGCAGCATGATGATGACGCTGGCCTCAAGGCGCAGATGGTCGGGCGGAGGTCAGCAGGGGTGAGCATAGGGCGGCGCCGTTGGGCTTGGGGCAAAGAAGGTCGATGCAGAGGTGGCGCGGGCTAACGCAACGTGTTGGTGCTAGGCTTGGGGAAGAGATGATCGAGTTAGAGAGAGCGTGCGCATTGATGTCTGGCGACGGTGAGCTCGTCGGCGAGAGCTGCTCCCTTCCGCGAGACAGGGAGGAAGAAGAAGGTGAGAGGAGAGAGAAGACAGGAGGTGCTAACTAAGTTAGCGTCACATAGAATCCTAGATATGTTATGGCAACTTTAGATCGGGATGACAAGCTTTAGTAAGTTGCAGAATCTGGATTTATATTTTCAAAGTTTAGTGACTTAAATGACATAGCATGATAAGTTTTGGAGCAGTTGGTGCACTCTGCTCTATTAAATTTGTTGACCAGTGGTACATAATTCCATACTTTTTGCATAACAATAAAACAGTTTTTTTTCAGGAAGGGTTCAGTTGGTTAATTACCATACTCATTCTTGAGGCTTATGGGATCAAATTATGAACCGAAATACAAGTGGACTCAACTATATGCAGAACAAAATTTACAAGCTCTCTGTTCCTCTCGACATACAAAACATGTATGCCGATTGGATTCGGTCTCACGACTCTCACCCAACAAGTTAGGCAAAATTTTTATTTTTTTTTATTTTTGTGATGGAATTAGGTAAATCTATACTACAACTAGATTAGGCCTAGATGTTTGGAAAAGAAAGGTTAGGTGATAGTAGATTGAGTCATGGAGAGGGTTTAGGATCTATGACTCTTGGGCTCATTTACACACACAAACACCTAAGTACCTAATAGTACACACGCGCCTTGACACGGTCATGAATGATCGAGCTAATGCATGTCTTGTAGACCAGACTCGAGCTTTGATCATGGCAACCGCGTACAACATAGTAATACCAGTGATTATGTAATTACTAAGTATTAATTAATTAGTACAAGATCTCCTGAGGGAAAATACATGCCACGTTGACTATGACAAGAAACATCAACGCAGTCTGTACTTGAAATTTTCTTAATTAGCCGGTGTTAATTATTCTTCATATATATATATATATATATATATATATATATATATATATATATATATATATATACACTCCTTTAAAAGAGAGGAGTGGTGGTGGTGAGTGATAAATCATGACCTCTGTCACTAACTCCCTACTTTCTTTTAAAAAAAAATGACGGTAAGAACCCATATGTCAACATCACTTACTCTCTATTTTTTATAGGAAGAAAAAAAGGATTTTGTGGGGCTAAAGAGCCTATAGTAATAAATATATACAGCGAGATGATATATACAAAAGATGATAGTAATATCTGTTAATGATATTTTTTTAATTAAAATCTTGTTGCAATATATAGGCAATATGCTTGTATCTGTAAGTAATTCCAAGAAATGGCATGCAGTTTCAGACTTTCAGCTAAGTATACAATCCCATCGCATGTCAGTACTGGTCAAGAACTTCTAGTTATCTTCCCTGATAACGTTCCAATGAAAACCAGAGTCGCAGGTCAGATTCAGACCGATTAATGAACAGGAAGCAACGGCTAATTATCTGCACTCCACGATGGTCGGGAAATTTATGGAGAGTTTCTCTGTGCACGATCTGACCCGTCGTTTTCTTCTTTTTTTTTTAATTTTCACTTGTGTTCGTCAAAATTCAGAACAAAAACTTACGCGAGATGAGCTATCGTACGCCTAATCCAAGTTACGAGCCTACTACCAAGCTCGGATACATCATAGCTAATTGATTAATTAATCGGTGTGATTAACTCACGGAGATGTTTGTGATTGGTCATTGCTCCGTTAAAACTATGGAAGTTGTAATGCTGGCTCTAGTTAAATATGCTTGGTTTGGTTTTGTTTTAGACACTGTTTGAGTAAAATATGTGGTTCAATTAAGGTCCCGCTCGGATGTCGTGGAAGACTTTTCTTCGATTTGACCTACACGAGGGTTTGAGGGATTGCACCAGCTAGCTAAAATTTGGAACTTAAGGCTTAGTTGGAAGACGGGTGAAGAGAAAAAAGATCATGTAAAATAAAAAATAAGAGAAGTTTTCACCCTAGATTTAAAAGCTACTAAGTCCTGGACGTATTTTTCGTTTGATGCTAACACATTTGAATAAGTGCTAAATTCATAAAAATCACTAAGCTTTGAACCTGATGCGTGCTTAATTTTTTCGAAGTGGGTAAAGGTGAATAGCCACCATGTTATCTTTGAAATAAAAAGTTGGCTCGAGATATCCATACGAAAAACACGCGGATTTCGCATCTAATATGAGTTGTGCGAGTACCCATGCAACATACCAACCAAGCTACACTCAGTTCTCTACTTGCACATCATTTGGGGTCAACAATAGCAAGCAGTGTGCACACATAACAGACTTGTGTGGGTTATTTACCAAGAGAAAAGAACACTGCCGTGATTAAAAGGGAAAAAGTTAGTGTGATCTATGAATTAGACAAAACACGCGCATAATCACATTTCAAATAAGATTGTGTAAAATGTTAAGACAAAAGGTACAATTTTTTTGTTTCCAATTATCTCATTGGAGCACCTACAAACTAATTAAACAAAAGTAGTATCTATCTTTATCTCCCTTTTCTAGTAGTGAGTTAGTGACAAATCACACAGCAATTAAAATGGTGGGTATATTTGACTCCACGGCTAAGCACACCCAACAAATGCACCTATATAACTCCCTCCTCTTCTCTCTCCCGCTCACTCTTCCAACCTCTGCTCGTTCACGTGCCACGTTAACTAACCCAACCCAACCTCCGAGCTTGCCGCGGCGCGCGCCATGGGCAACGCTCTCGCCGGCAAGCGGCGCGTGGCCAAGGTGATGACGGTGGACGGCGCCACGTCCCGGTACAAGACGCCGGCGACCGCGGGGGCGGCGCTGCGTGGCCACCCGGGCCACCAGCTGCTCGAGTCCGAGGAGGTGCGCCGGCTCGGCGTGCGCGCGCGCCCGCTCGACCGCGACGCGCCGCTCAAGCCCGGGAAGCTCTACTTCCTCGTCCAGCTCCCCCGCGGCGGCGTTGGCGGCTATGGCGTCGGAGACGACGACCCGCGCGCGCCGCACAAGACGTGGTCCGGGGCGCTCCATGTCGGAGCCAGGGAGAGGCTGGAGAGCCTGATGCTGTCGCGGCGCACCGTGTCGGACATGGCGTCCGTGATGCCCGCCTCGGCCGCGGCCAGGGCGGTCGCCGGCGAGTCGCGGAGGCCGTCGTCCGTGGAGGTCGGCGTGGACGGCGCGGTGCGGCTGCGGATGCGGCTGCCCAAGTCGGAGGTGGCGCGTCTGATGAAGGACAGCAAGGATGCCGCCGAGGCGGCCGAGAAGATCATGCAGCTGTGCGTCGCCAGGGACCAGGGCGGCGCCGGCGCCGCCCCCTCGCCCGCGCCGCCGCTCACTTCTGGCCCTGTCTCGGCGATGTCCGGCAGGAAGACGTCGGCCATGAAGAAAGAGGTAGGCATCTTCCTCCTCTCTACCCATATGCTCACGTCACTAGAGTTGCCACGTGACGTCACACTTTCCACAGTTCTCGAACTACCATTGGGCCGGCAGCTTGTTGCTTAGTTGCATGTGCTCTCTCCCTCAATTAGGCTTAGCTGACAAGGATGCCTCCCGGTAGATATATATACTATGATAATTTCATTATAATCATAGGACAGTAATATATCACAACGGTTGATTAATTTTGCCACGTGTTACACGGTTAACATAGCTCAATCTTTGGCCCTTTCTTCTCCCAGAAATGAGATTTTAGACTCCTTCAAATACAATAAATCTTGAAGAAATCGGAACATTTCTCAGCATAAAGTCCATATAAATCTGGCTACAATCGACAAGATAATCCTTACTATTGAGTTATAGGCACCAATCAAACTTAGCTAAGAGCTTTTTCTTAAGAAAACAAGAAAATCCTGGTCTTTGATTGGTCAAAAGCTAGAGCCAAATGTAAGAGCTTAAACCAAGTAAGAACAGCAGATAATTCAGTTGCATTAGTATCTACCCCGTCCCTTTTAAAATATAGCTAGTTTTAAAATAGATGGGTAGATATTTTTTCTTGTAGCATCTAGCGCGACAATGTTGGAGGTGTGATAAGTTGCAACGTAGCGCATCTTTCCGGCCATCTTTTTCGTATCCTTTTTGACTCGCTTCGGTTCGCCGGCGTGTGTAATGCACTTTGCGCCAAGTGATCTTGGCTCACGTGGTGTGCATGTGTTGCCCAAGCTAGCCGAAGCTTCTTGCCCCTTCCTCCTTTTTCTTCGTACAAACATAACCACCTAAACGGCTAAACCATACAAATTTCACCAAACTTTTTATTAGAAAAGGTAAATTTCATCAAAATTTTACATGAAACTGTCCAATTTTGCCATGAACTCCGCCAAATTCATCAGCCCAAACAGCATTTCGGTAGGCATGTGGGCGAGGGAGGGGGAGATAAGTACGAGGCCTATTTAGGGGAGCTTGAAATCTTAGCAGCATCAGTAGCTGAGTTTTTCAGTTTTTGACTTATATAGTTTATTTTCTAAATTTTATAACTATATATTTTTAAAATCTAGATAAAAATCTAAAACGTTTATAAGAATCTAAGATTTTAAGAGAAGCTGTAGCCATTACAAACTTCATAAAAGTTCGAAGCATTAAGGTCAAGTCAATTAATTCCACTGTATATGTGATCGCATCGATCCGAGTTTCCAACTTAACATACTTTAACCAGCAAGCTAAGTACTAACTATGATTGTTATTAACGGACACGTAGCCTGTGCTCTTTTCCTTTTTAAAAAAAATTTAAATGAATTATTCACTCTACGTCTTTAAAAATATGATTCCTCAAAAAAACCGTACTGATTATATCACATATTCTAAACTATTTATTTTTCTAACATATTAATTTATAGTGTTAATAAAAAAATTCGCACCAATAATAAGTTATATTAAATACAGCCGTAGACTGACAGCCCGGAGATGGATTATTTAGCCAGCAGGACACAAGATAAGCTAATCACGCGACACGTAGGTGGCACGCATGAGAGGGCGAAGGAAGGCTGGTGCCAACCTCGCCGTGCATGTGCCGGGAGATTCGTTAGTTAGGGCCTAGCAAACCAGGTGTACAGTGTTGTACTACGACGAGGCACGGATGCCGAGACGGCCCGTGCTGGTCGTGATGCCCCATCAATGGGCTACCGAGTTTTGTGATCTGTGAACGGTAGACTTTTGTTTGAGAGAACTACCGCTACATACTCTTAAGGTTAATAAAATCTAGTACTAAATGTATACGTTATATTACTATGAATATAAATTTAAATATATATATGTTTAGATTTATAGTACTAAAATATTACATTCAGGTTTTACTTCTTTCATTTTAAAATATAGTAATCTAAACCTATATTTGACATAAGTTAGTACTATAAATCTGAATATGTCTAATTTTGAGACGGATGGAGTATATAAAATTTGACAGATTTTTGAGACAAAAAATTTTTAAATGTAACTACAGTATAATCACATTGTTACTATACTGTAGCTATATTATAATTATAATGTAACAGTGTTACTGCCCTGTAACTTATATTATAGTTATAATGTAACATATATATTTAATCAAAACTGCTTATGCCGGCTTGGCTAGGAAGGCACACATCCGCACCCGAGGGCACGGGTTTTGACTCCGAGCCTCGGTCTACAGTTGACATTGTATAGCAATTCCGTAGTTTAATTACTGTATGCACATGTAAAGTCTAGTGGATCATGCGTGATCTGTACCATTTTCTACCGAACGTGTCTAAGGACTTCATTTGGAATCGAAGATTTTTAAAGAAATTTTGTAGGAATTAAATTGGTTTACGTTAAATTGCAGTAAAATTAACTATTATCTCTCTTTCTAAATATATAACGCGGTTGACTTTTTTCTTAAATTTTGACCAACAATATTTATTCAATTACTTAGTTAAGTAAACTGAATCGAAGATTTTTTTAAAAAAAATTTGTAGGAATTAAATTGGTTTACGTGAAATTCCATTAAAATTACTATTATCTCTCTTTCTAAATATATGACCCGGTTGACTTTTTTCTTAAATTTTGACCAACAATATTTATTCAATTACTTAGTTAAGTAAACTAAATCGAACATTTTTAAAGAAATTTTGTAGGAATTAAATTGGTTTACGTGAAAATCCATTAAAATTACTATTATCTCTCTTTCTAAATATATGACGCGGTTGACTTTTTTCTTAAATTTTGACGAATGATATTTATTCAATTACTTAGTTAAGTAAACTGAATCGAAGATTTTTAAAGAAATTTTGTAGGAATTAAATTGTTTTATGTGAAATTCCATTAAAATTACTATTATCTCTCTTTCTAAATATGTGACACGGTTGACTTTTTCCTTAAATTTTGACCAATGATATTTATTCAATTACTTAGTTAAGTAAACTGAAAAGAAAATCACTAGATTTACCATCAAAATTATTTTAAACGTGCCGTGTATATGTTTGTCTATTTGTATAAATATTTTTTTAAAAAATAAATAATCAACTATGTCATATATTAAAAGAGGTAGTACATTCCTTGAGGGCAAAAGTAAGGTGGTCTTTGAAGAAAAAAAAACCATGAAATGTAATGTCCGTATTCAAACATTTTAGTTTTTAGGATTTTAAATATGTAGTTCTCTATATGAAAATCATATATATGCATATAAGGTAGTATATTTTGAAAAAGTTTTCATAATGTACACAAGAGTTTTAATTTTCTCTTTGTGATGATTAACTTTTGGTAGGTACTAGCAGTGTGTATCGGTAGACCATTTACTAATGGCAAAGCATTTACTTGATTACGTAGAGAGTCGTTGCCCAAAGTTGTTAGTAGTCCGGACAATCATGAGGCACGGCTTAATTAATTTTGCTTATCGTTGAAGATCAACTGAAGAAAGGGATTGGTTATGCCTATCCTCTCAATGCAAAGGAGAGCTCGTTTTGCCAATGGCTACCAAAAACGCATCCATCCCTTTCTTACGTAGCTTTACCAAAATCAATGATGCCTTTCAGTATCCTATACTTCATGTACTTTTAATTAGTTAAGTTCAATTAGCTGAAAGCATGAAATGAATCTGTCTAATTTTGACAGGGTTTAATTTTGTCCTTTGGTTGCAGAAACGGACGAGGTTTATGACCTTGCCTGACGAGATCATCGGATGACAAGATTGGACAAGTGTTGTTTTTCTTCTTTTTTTCTTTCTTTTTTGTTTGGCTTTTGAGCAAGAGGAATTGCAGAGGCTTAGAACATGAGAAGCCGCTCCTACATGGCTTCCTATCTCTCCCCAACAATTCCTAACTTCTGAATTATTAGGCCGGTCGATCATCACCATCATCCTCATCTAGTAGGTAATCACGTTTTGTTGCAAGCACGTAGTATTTTAGCTAGTGAGAAGAAAAGAAAAAACAGCTTACTGTTGTACTGGTTGTGGAAGTAGTGAGCTATCTGTATGTATGGTGGTGATATCAGAGTACATAAACTACTTGATTTACTGCTTAATTAGTTACAATGCTGTTCTTCTTCTTCATCGTCGTCATCGTCATCTCTCTCTGTCTTAATGGGTATCTACGGCGTATCTGATCATTCACATCACACTGCCCTTTCCATCACGGACGGTTCAATTTCGCCGCCGAGCTTAACAGCGACGCTTTTTTGCGCCGACGACGCGTGTGAAGTCGATCTTAAAAGTTGCGGCGCCGCTCCGCCGCCGTGACAGGTCTTCCCCGTCGACGTCGCTGCTTTAATCTCAGCCGGGTGGCCGGTGACGGTGTTGCATGCAAGGGTCTCACATTGGCTGCACCTTGCTAATGGATAGCAAAGCTGATTACTTTATCCATATATGCTTATCTGAGTTCCAACCTGATAAAGATTATTGAGAAGCATTCAGAGTTTAATACGCCGCAAGAAGCAGTTATCTGAATATTAGCTCCAGGCAAGAATACAGGAGCTGTCTCTCGAAACTAACGTTTCTGGTTGCAAATCTATCTTGGGATAAAACAAATTTTGACATCAATCATGTAGAGCTGATATCTAATCTGAAATTACCTCGGAGGCTCGGACAGTGTTGGCAAAGCTGATGTGCCATCTGAAGTATCCCGTTCCGAAACACCGTTTGGAAGTGGACCGTGGGCTTCTTCGTCCGAGGCCGCAAAATCTGGCACATAATGGAATTTTTACTGTTACTAATTTAATTTTTTTAATTTATAAAACTAATTTTTGATTTAAACTTTTTTCAGATCTACCCTCTTGCCGCCGTGGGCCACGGCGGTATTTAAAAACCGCCGTGGCCCAGGGCGGCGAATGGCATCCCCGTCAGGCACGGCTAACGGCGCCGACCGCCGTTAGCCCAGGGAGGCCACGTGGCCTTGCCGCCCTGCGTGACGGCGGGGGCATTCGCCGCCGTCCCCCAGGGTGGTTTATAGGCCAATCGCCGCCCTGGGGGACGGCGGTTTTTAGCCCTCCCGTATAAAATCCATTCACGCACTCGCCAGCGCGTCATTTCTTCCTTTCGCCTCCAGCGTTCGTTCAATAGAGCTGAGGGAGAGGAGGAGCAGTACAGCGGCGAAGCCCTCGCAGATTTTTCAGCCGAATCCAGGTATTTTTTTTGCTCTCCCTCTGTTATGTAGTCAATTTTTTAGATAAGTGTTAATTAGTACTAGACGCGTAGTGTAATACCTGACATAGTATGAAAATATTAGCGGTTTGGCATAAGCATCATTAGTGTTAAATTTATTTGACCGTACTAGAAAAATATAGCGGACAGGTAGTAAATTGTAGATATTTTAGAAATAAATATGCTCCGCCATGGCCATCGTTGGTATACGTTATTTTGACACGTTAGATAAACCTAGCGTATAACTTTATTAGCGCCGCTGGGTTAGTTTGTAAAATATAGAAACGATAATAGTTTGACTCATACGTATAGCCTTTTTATGGAACGAATATTGATTAGTACAGATTAATAAAATATTTTTTGTGAACAGAAATGGCAAATAGAGTTGTATTCGCGATATACCATGGTGAAGGAAATGTCAGAGAAAGACAATATGGGGTAGATTTATCGGAGTTCAACGTAGCACAAAAGGGAATTATAGCTCCAGCTGAGAGAAGTTTTCCTGGAGTTTACAATTGGTTAATGAGGGGATTCGGAGTAGATCCTCAAGTAAATGCAATTACGGTGTACGCACTGGTTAGCTGGGCTGTGGAAGGTTTTTGGTGGGAATTGATGCCAATAGATTCGACAGCCAGCTGGGTATTTTTTGTGGAGAGTGCACTGCAGCGAGGATGGGCACCGAGCATCCTAGTGGTAGTGCATGACGTGGTCAGCATTGATCAGGCTGGTCCAAGTACAGCGGAAGGGCCCGATGAAACAGGGGACCAAAATGAGGTAGAAGACGAGGGTGCCGGAGAGGAAGGAGGCCAAGAAGACATAGGACCAGGGGGATTTGCAGATGAAGGGGAGAGACACCCAGGTCTAGTACAGGAGATGGAAATTGAAGACTCAGAACCTAAGCATATGGAGGATAATGATTCTTCGGAGGACGATGCATACCCGGCAGAATGGGACAACGAGGACTTCTCCGGACTCGTTGTCTCAGAGGGGCACACCGTGGCATGGGAGTATCGGCAGAATGAAGTGGTGCAATGCGCTAGATACGCTGAAAAAGCAAAGTTAACAGAGGCTGTGAAGATGTGGGCCGTGTCACTTGGGAGGGAGTTATGGGTATCAAAGTCCACCAGATCAGTGTACGAAGTGAAATGTGCAAGTTCAAGCGATGGATGTCCATGGAGGATGTACGCATCCAGGAAGAAATATGACGACTGTTGGTCCGTGTCAATCTTGACGGAGCACAACTGCCATCTTCCGGGTGTTCAGAAATACCACAGGAACATATCATCTGCATTCATCGCTTCAGAGCTGTATTATGCTGTTGTGGAGAACCTCCGGTTCGAGCCCAAGTCAATTATCAGGCACATCGAGGAGAAGTACAAGTACACCATTACATATGCCAAGGTATGGAGGGCCAAACAGAAGATAATTGAAATGAGATTCGGCAGTTTTGAAGCTTCGTACAATAATTTGCCTCGTCTACTACAAACCATCTGTACGAGGAATCCTGGCAGCTACTCCGAAATCAAAAGTTTCCCACCGCACACACAGCCGCACGACGCTGGTGCTTCCCTTGCTGCTCAGGCAATCCGAGCCACCCGTGGGGTACCGGCGGACCGCCTGACGTACTCGCGCGGGCACGTGCGAGCGTAGCCTAGGAGGACGAGGAGGCGTATGACCTAGGGGCTATTGTTGTATTTATTTATTTAGAGGTCTCGCATTACTTGTTTAAATTTGTCATGTCCATATTTACCCCCTGTAGACTCGATCCCATCCTTCAGATACATTGTACTGCTAACAATGTAGTCTCCCTTGTTGTATTTCGTACTATGGGTGTCGCATTCATCATGCCGCAATGTGAACGGCTCGCATCTAGCTAATATCACTATGCTATTGTACGTGAACTGCGTTAAGTATCGACCAAGCGGATGACGAATAATAGAATATATTGTCTTCCAATGTCGAATTAAAAATCATTCAGTACGTACATTGCGCAAAAATTTGAGAAAAAAATTCATAGGCCCTAACATTCCGTTCGCCTGGGGTCCTAAGCCCCTCACGTAAAACGGACCGGCCTATTACCATGTCATTAATTAAGTTTTACCGAAAATAAACTTGAAAAAATTATCAGTACGATTTTACAAACTAACGCCCACCATCGTCGGATTATAAAAAAAAACTTTAAAAAACATATCCTAAACCACGATTAAAACTAAATTTTGTGAAGCGTGTAGGCGAAAGACGGGGAGGAGTGGATTGCGAGTGCCGATCCAGACATACGAGGAGTGGAATGCGAGTGGCGATCTGGAAATACCCTCAGTTTGACAAGTTCTTTTCACGACGTGAACAATCTATGATATTTGGTTTTTTTTAAACATTCACCCAATAAATGCAATGGCACAATAAATAGAATTTAAGAATTTAATTTTGATAAATAAATTTTTAAAAATTTTGGGGTTAAAAATTAGCATTCGGAGGATTCGGACCGTCCGATCACAGTGCGGACGGTCCTATGCATTCGCCGCCCTGGGGGACGGCGGCGAATGGGCATTCGCCGCCGTCCCCCAGGGCGGCAAGGCCACGTGGCCTCCCTGGGCTAACGGCGGCCGGCGCCGTTAGCCGCACCTGACGGGGATGCCATTCGCCGCCCTGGGCCACGGCGGTATTTAAATACCGCCGTGGCCCACGGCGGCAAGAGGGTAGATCTACAAAAAGTTCAAATCAAAAATTAGTTTTGTAAATTAAAAAAAAATAAATTAGTAACAGTAAAAATTCCACATAATATCTACTTTCTCTAGTTTTTAATAAATGACACCGTTTATTTTTAGACGTATATCTGACCATTCGTTTTATTTAAAAAGACCTACTTGTTGTTTTATTTAAAAACAGTAAACAAGTCTTTTTGTTTCAATGGATGAATAGAATAGAATGCTGGAGGTCCAGCTAGTTGTAATTCTCGGTTTCGATAGGTTTCTGTTGATGTAATCTGTAAAACATTCTTTCAATCTTAATAAAATTTAGACGATCTAATCCTTCGGCCATCCCATAAAAAAAATTACATAATTATCATTTATTATGTTGTTGCTGTTTTATCATTAAATGTTTTAAAACATGATTTACTTTTTTCATATTTACATAAAATTTTAAATAAGACAAACGGTTATACGTATATCGGCGCCATATATTAAAAAGCAGAGACAATACCCATATTGGGCCGAATTCGATGCCAGATTAGAGACGCGAGGCCCATGCAGGTCCGTCCCACCTGTTGTCTTCCTCCTTGAGCTTTGCCATGTCAGCCGAGCTTCGCGGACGAGAGAATGGCCGACGAGGCGGCGACCTCACGTGTTTTGTCCTTCCTTGGCGTCCTCCTGATGCAGCAAGTTCATTGGAGATTTTGAAAGGAGCTCTCGCAAGTTCTCCGAGAGAACGAGAGGAGGACGATTGAAATGAAGCGCAATCTCCGGTGGCCATGGCGAGGCCTGCCTTTAGGGACGGCGAACGCAGCCATCGGCGTCGGTGAACAAGGCTACGTGACGAAGTGCCCTTCCAAGATTACGCCGTGGGCCATTTTACGCAAAGGCCCAACCTATTTACCTATAACGTATCTGACTCCAAGAAAGTCACGACCTACGATATTTTTGCTCTTGCACTCCATGAACCGAGCCGAGCGAACGGGCAGCCACAAAAAAGACGGGTGGGTCCAATATAGGAACGTTCACGTGTCTTAGCCGCGCACGATCGCATTCGGTCCACCCATCGATTGTCCTAGAAAGTTTATTATACATAGAAACTAATATATATATATATATATATATATACACACACTAGCAAAATAGCCGTACGTTATACCGGATGTAGTCGATTTTAATTATAAAATCATACATAATCTTCTAATATCCCGCATTGCACGAGAAGAGTAATCGGGTTATAAAACTCTGCTTTATGTGTGTTCCTATCACTACTTAAAAAATGGTTTGTACATGCGCATCCTATCGTGCCACAGGGGCCACTGATAGGTGGGTCCCACCCATCCCCACTACCTCTTCAGTACACCCCCTTCCCTCCCACTTTCCCCGCATTTGGCCATCTCCCTCCCGAACCGCATCTATCTCTCCCTCTCGTCAGCGACGAGCTCTCAACTAAGGTTAGATCAAGGATCCATATCCACGGCGGAGGAGGTAGAGAAGGAGGAGGAGGGAGGAAGATGGAGGAGGGCGTGGGCTCGTGTGGCGGCAGATCCCCCCACCCTCCCATTCGCTCTGTGGCTGTGCTTTGATTGGGTAGATCCGGCGCGTGGTGGGGGCTCTCATTGGCCTAGGTCACACAGGGCTGACGTCAGTGACAGACGGACGGATTTTATAATAGTAGAGATTTGTTCTCGAAGTCAAAATCAATTGTATTCGTCGCGTAGATGCCTTCATAGGCAAGGAATACAGTATAGGGTATTTTGTATATTATATTGTTTACATTGGCCGGCCTTATCGATTGATCCAGTCTAGGGACCAGGCCCAATGTACGGTTGGATGGGCTGATACCACGTTTCTACCTCAGCCAGCCCGACACGTGTGTCGTCGTCTTGTCTTCGTTATCCTCTCTCCCTATCGCGGAGAAGGAGGAATCCCCAATTCCACTGCTTCCAGAAGCGAGCTCCTGCCCTTCTCCACGCGCCCTACCCACCACACCTCTTCCTCACCGAAGTCGTTGCCGCCTAGCACCACTTTCACAAGAAGCCCTACCTATCTTACCGCTCCTCCCTCCTCCTCGGCCCACTTCGCCGACATGGTCGCCGCGGAGACCCCGACCCCGACACCTCCCCTCTCCGCTAGTGGCAGCGGGTCACTTTGGTGGCTCAGGCCCCGCAACGCCGCCGCCGCGGCGAGAGCTCGCAGTCAGTGTTCAGCCGCAGCAGCGACCGCCGTAGATCCGGCATGTGCTCCGACTTCCATGTCACGTGCGGCGCCGGTGACTGCGGTGCTACCGACTCCAGCGGCGAGATGTGGGCTTCGGATGTCGGGAAGGTGCGGACGAGGGACATTCCGATGGCAACGGAGTTCGGCCCTGCGCCCGTTGGTGGGGCTGGATCAGGGTCTGGGTGGATGTAGCGGATCCAGCTGCCGGTGTGGTGTTTAGGGATGAGCCCGAGGTGAGTACCCGCCCTGTTCGCTCCTCCCTCCACTCTACCTCCCCCCTCGCTCTATGGCCGTTCTCTAACTACGAAACAAACAAAACACTATAAGGGGTAGTTTGAAGGCGAGGGAAGAGGAAGAAGATCATGCAAAATGAGGTGAACCATTAGCGTATGATTAATTGAGTATTAATTATTTTAAACTTAAAAAAGGATTAATATGATTTTTTTAAGCAACTTTTATATAGAAATTTTTTATAAAAAACGCACCGTTTAGAAGTTCGGGAAGCGTGTTTACGGAAAACGAAGAGTTTTTTCGATGGTAGTCTCAAACGCACCCTACAAGCATTTGCATCTCCTCTCCACAGTGCCGCCGCACGCTGCAAAAGCAGTCCACGTAAACCACATTCTCGCTAAAGCCAAGAAGAGAAGCAGCAAAAGAAAAAAAAAGAAAAGAAGAGAGAGTCCCTCAGCTTATTCCCCACTTCCCCGACCTCCTCCTCCACCAGCAGTGGGTCTTCGAGGTGGCAAGGGGCGGCAGCGGAGGCACGGCACAGGGAGGCAACGGCGGCAGCGACAGAGGCGCGGGGTGGGGTAGTGGCGGAAGAGACACAGGCGCAGGGCGTGGGGCGGCGACGGCGATAGCGGCGCGGGGCGGCACTCGACGGTTGCTATCCAAGGCGACCTCCGCGTCGAGGAGCAGCATAAGCAGCACCCGCTACTCCACCATCTCTCCGACTCACCCTTCCTTCCCCACATCCCTTGTTACCGCGCACCTGCTCCTCGGTTCCTCTTCGTTTCCTCCCGAGGTTCGGGTACAGCAACGGCACCAAATTAGAGCTCGGGTTTTAGGCTGGGGTGGGGACGTCCGCCGCTGACATCAGCGACGGGTGGACGAACGAAATCAATCCTTATTTTTATAATAGTATATATATATATATATATATATATATATATATATATATATATATATATATATATATATATATATATATATATATTGTACATAACAAACTTAGATTCCGAATTAAAATTAGATATATAAACTTTTCGTGTATAACCTTTCGATTCTAAATCAGAACGAAACGTATAAACTTTCGGTGTACAAACTTAACATAAAAGGAAAAATGTGGTGTCAAAAAAGAAAAGCGTGGTGTGTTCAGGTGAGTTTGCCACGCACAAATGTTCGTGAATTAGACCTTGTGCTAAAAAGAGCGCTAAGCTAGGATTTGAGATAGGCAAGAGGAATAAAGTATGGCTTCACATCCTCCGGTCCATCGGTCGTAGGGGAGTATGAAAAATGTTTTTATCAATGTTTTGCTAGCAGATATTTAATATTGGATATTTATTCTATTGCGATAGGGGTTGAATACCACATAACAACAATCTAATTGCTAAGTAATACTATTAATAAATGTGATATTCCCTTATGAAGTCACTAAGGATGAATTTTACAGTTACATGTACTACCAATAAAGCTTGTGAAAACAAAAGGGCATACATCTATTCTATTTTTATTAGTTTGAAATGGATCCGATACATTTACATACCATTGTTACATACTTTTAAAATAAAAATATATATTGCCTTTTGCTCAATTCTTTTTCTAAGCAAAATTAGTATATGTGTATATTTCATAATGAAAAATCTTTTTAACATTTAAAAGTCTTTCATAACAATCAATGTAATAAATGGAATTAAAATTTATTGTAAAAATAATAACAAAAAGAAAGAAAATTGTTAGGTAAATATTTTGATGAATTTGAACTTATAAGTTGTAGGCAAAATTAGTGAGAGAACTAAATTTTGCTTACTAAATTATTCTTAAAACTTGAATTAAGATATTGTTTAAAATAATCAACATCATATATTAAAAAATAGAGGAAGTATACCAATAGAAAATTTAGTTTTCAGTTGACTTTTGTATTCTTTCAATGGAAAGTTTTCTAGAATAATAGTTTCTAGAGAAAGCTTTATTTAAATGTAGGTACAATAAAAGTTTTTCCAAAATAATATTTAAATAAAAAATATTTATGAATTTATTTTATAGAAAGTTCACAACTGTTTAAAGGAAATATTTTTTTCTTTTTTATCTCTCTGTTGATCATTGAGTATTGCAATATCTGGAGCTGAATAAATTTCTTGAAGTATATGTAGTGCCGCCTCTAAAGCAGACGGTGTGAGGGTGATAAAGTGTACAACCCAAGAAAAGCGCCGTGTTTGGAGCCATAGGTGGACAGCAACACAAATAAAGCGCTCCTCTAACGTGATGGAAGTTGGGGGAAGGGGATGCAGACCCATGGCGGTGGAGCAATGAACAAGTAGGTTTGCGATGGTAGTCAGGGGAAACGGACACAGACCCATGGCGGAGGAGCGATGAACAAGTAGGTCAAACCTCAAGATCCCACTCTGACACATAGAGCGCTCCGGTGCATAGAGCTCAAAGTCACACTTGATGGAGGCGGAGGCAGAGGTGGAGGAGGTGGCGGCGGTCGAACTCGAGTAGGATGCGAGGAGCATAGCTTGTGGAGAACACCCATTGAGGCATGGCTAGGTAGCTCTCTATTTGCTTTTGCAATAGGTGAAGCTGTGAGGTCAAATGATTGGTAGAATTGAGAAATTTGGAATTTGTGTATGTGTAAGTAGGGAACTCTTGCGAGAAAGAATTTAGTGAACGGATAGCTGGTTACTCGGTGTCACTTCTCGATTTGTACGCTTTTGTATAGAGAACAAAAAAACTTTTATCTTCCTGATCGAAAAACACTCTCTTATCGAGAATGAAAGTTGTGTTAAAAATATTCTTGTAGGGAGAAAAATAATAAAAATAAGCTGTATACATATATTGTACTTCCTCCATCACACAAAACTTCCAGGTAGAAAATAAAGAAAATTGCTCTTATGCCACACAGTTGAGAGTGTTCTCACTTTTGCTACCAAGATGGATGGATTTGGGGAATGGATTCTAATTTCTCGAGGGATGTATGCCTTTTTCTCTTAAATTCAATGCAAATGAGTGTGAAAAATCTTAAAAATAATTGACAACGTTTCCATCTATCGCTTCACAAAAATTAAGTTCAAACTCAATCTACACATTGAGAGAAAAAAAAGAAAGACAAACTCAGTTTGAATAGTACTAATACTGTTCATACACTAGATTTGTTTTTTTCTTGATTTGTGAGTTGAGTTTAGGTCTAAGATTTTGTGGAATGGTATATATATGTTGTATAAATGTTACCAAAATTTTTAAGATTTTTTAATAACTGTTTGAATGATATTTGGATAGACAAGAGGACATTCCCTTAAAAAATTAAAAGAGTTTCCCGTGGATTTGCTCTTTTGCCACATATTTGAGTGATATAAACTAATTTGCCACACCTCACCATTTGGCCCACCCGATACCGAAACTACCCATGTCCTCTTTCTCCTTCCATCTTCTTCCCCTCTACTTTCTTCTAGAATCACAGGACGACGACCAGTGACAAGATGGGGGACAGGTGTAGCGCCATGGGTGGAACACGGTTGGGCTTCTAGAAGAAAGTAGCAGGAGACACCGGGAGTGTCTACCTTGCCGAGGTCGGGGGAAGGGTGTGACGCCCTGGAATAGAATTTTTACTGTTACTAATTTAATTTTTTTTTTAATTTATAAAACTAATTTTCGGTTTGAATCATTTACAAAACTAGTCTCTTGCCGTCCTGGGCCACGGCGGGATTTAAAAACCGCCGTGGCCCAGGGCGGCGAATGGCATCCCGTCACCCGGGGCTAACGGCTCCGGCGGCCGTTAGCCGCGGGGAGGCCACGTGGATTCGCCGCCCTGGGGGAGGGCGGCGAATGCCCCCAGGGGGGCCGAATGCAAAATTGCATTCGCCGCCCTGGGGGACGGCGGTTTTTAGCATAGTAAACGGACGGTCCGCACAAGGATCGGACCGTCCGAATCCAGGGGGCCGCCTGCAAAATTTTTTTTTTCTTTTTTTTTTGATATTTTTTTCTCAACTAGCAACACGAGAATAGCAAAATCTCGTGAAGGTGCAGCTCAAACCGATGTAAGATGTGGCCTGTAGAAAATTACGAGTGTGCTTTAAAAACCGTGCTGAAACTTCGGACCTCAAAAACTCAATCTTCCCGGCTGAATTTCGTAAAAATTTTTTGGACAAACCCGACGAAGTTGGGGGGGGAAGCGGATGTAAAATTTTCTGTAGATGTCCGTAGAGTACTTATTTGCCTGATTCCGAGACCGTATGCGAAAGTTATGACTGTTTTAAGGTAGTTAGCGCGCGTTACAACAATTTACCGTCGATTCGGACCGTCCGATGGGTGTGCGGACGGTCCTATGCATTCGCCGCCCTGGGGGAGGGCGGCGAATGCCCCCAGGGGGGCCGAATGCAAAATTGCATTCGCCGCCCTGGGGGACGGCGGCGAATGCAATTTTACATTCGGCCCCCTGAGGGCATTCGCCGCCCTCCCCCAGGGCGGCGAATCCACGTGGCGTCCCCGGGGCTAACGGCGGCCGGCGCCGTTAGCCCCGGTGACGGGGATGCCATTCGCCGCCCTAGGCCACGGCGGTTTTTAAATCCCGCCGTGGCCCAGGGCGGCAAGAGACTAGTTTTGCAAATGATTCAAACCGAAAATTAGTTTTATAAATTAAAAAAAAATTAAATTAGTAACAGTAAAAATTCCCCTGGAATAATTGATGGAAAAACAAAAGAAGAAGAAGAAGAGCCATTGTTGAGCTAGTGGGCTGATTTGATCTTTGGGCCAAGCAAGCAAAGCTAGCGTGCTGCATGGAGCAGCAGCAGTAGTGCAGCGGCAATCTTGGGCCTTAGTCCCATCTCGCTGTAGGGATGGAAACAGTCAGAAACGATATTATTTTTATAAAAATGGTTTTAGTATGGCTAAACATTTTCTATATTTACAAATTTAACTATTTATTGACAATTTCAATATGACACTGACAAAAATTAGAAAATTAAATTTTTAGAAACGAAAACAATCAAAAAAAATATTGTTTTTATATTATTTTTACGGAAACGGCATCGATATAGTCGGGAATTTTCGTACCATTTTCACCCATACTCGCAAGTTAGAGCTGAGCTTGACCGGTTTATAAGATGGATAGCCTGGTTAACAGTTGTTGCTTGTCATATAGGTATGGTCCAATAAATTGAATTGGGGCTAAAATCCTTTTTGGACCTTAGGCCCTACAAAGGGGGACGGTCGGGACGGCAGACGACAGTGGTGACATCATTAGGCCCTAGGCCTTACAAAGGGGGATGGCAGGGGTGATACCAGCTCGCCACCGACCGTCATGCCATTACTCGCCGTCTTTCTTTTGAGCTTAACAAGGAAGTAAACCTGATAACCAGCATCGTGGAGTCAATAAATTAAACTAAATAGAATCCTAAAACAATCTTATTTGAGCACGCATGGGACCCACGACAATGAAATTCACACAAGTGGCAATCATCCAAGCGAAGAATGGAGAAGGGAAATATACTTAAAATTGTTTTTTTGCTAAAAAAAGCCTTTGGCAAACTCCTTGCAAATCCGTTTTTGCCAGGCACAATAGGCTATAAGGAACCCCAGTGTTCCGATAAGCCCCGGTCTGACAGCTTTAGTTGAATGATCTGATCCCGAAGCTAGCTTTCTACTTAAATATCTATGACTAGGCAATGCTCACCGTCCTTCTTTCGATCTTAACAAGGGTAGGGGAGGAAGAAGACATGGGTAGTTTTGATATTAGATGGGCCAAGCATGCTCTTACGGGCTAAGGGTGTGTTCTTTTCTATATATTAAATAAGCCACTTCCTCGGTTTCTATTAACACGCTTTTTAAATTACTAAACGGCGTGTTTTGTGCAAAAACTTTCTATATAGAAGTTGCTTTAAAAATCAAATAAATCTATTTTTCAAATTTATAATAATTAAAACTTAATTAATCATGCGCTAATAACTTACCTCGTTTTTCGTGCCACCGAAAATCTTTAGCCACCCATAGATTCGAACAAAGCCTAAGCGCGTTGAGCTACTCAATCCATGGGCCGACACCTGTTCAACACAAATCTTAAAGCAGCTCGCCCCTTTCTCCTCTCTAGCGCTTCTCTCTTCTTCGATCTCTTGATCTCTTCTCACTACTACAAAAACCATCTTTGCAGAACCCCTATTTATTTTTACAGGCGGGCTAAACAAATCGCACCTGTGAAAATAGATAAAGAGGTCCCCGGTTGTCGGAGGATGAAACTCCAACCGCGGGAAGTCAGGAGACCCCCCTTTGAGATTTGGCCAGGGGGGTCTGTTCCCCAGGCGGACGCGGCGTCCGGTGTGAGTATCTGTGCACGGGCCCGAGGTGAGAGACGAAGGGTTCGGACCGTCCGATCCGGGTTCGGACCGTCCGAACGGTGATAACCGCGCGGGAGAGAAGTCGATCGTCTGGAAGGCGGAGAACCGTGGGGCACAGAGGAGACAGGAGGCGTTTAGACAGGTTCGGACCGCTTGGAAGCGTAATACCCTACTCCTGTGTGTATGCTATGTGGAGGTGAATATGGTTGCGGGGTTACAAGATGAGCCCAACCCGCTTGACGGAGCTGGGGAAGAAGAACAGTGGCGACTGTGTGTAATCGAAGGCTGGTCCTAGGCAGAGAGCGGTTGCTAATGCTAAAGTTTGCTCTTCCCTCTCTCGTCGGCTGGGATCCTCCTTTATAGAGCAGGGGAGTCCACAGTGTCAGCATACCGAGAGAGAGAGTTTCTGGTGAGTTCTCCGGTCTTCCCCCCCCCCCGCCTGCAACGCCTGCGCCGGAGTTGGTACTGCTCGTCCAGTCGCACTTGGTCAGCACGTCGCCGTGAGCGGATGGAGCATGGAGATGGGACGGCACCTGCCTCCGCGGTTAGGGCGTGGACTTCCGGAGCCTTCTTAGTCAAAAGCACTCTGCCTGTACAGGGAATGGAGCAGGCGTCGAGGGCAACACGCCCTGTCACCTCGCCGTCGGCTCGCCATCAATGCGGTGGTTGGCACTGGCCAGCTCGGGTCAGCCCGCCATTAAGGCGGTGGTTGGCGGCTGACCAGCTCGGGTCACCCGTGCGCCTGGGCGTCGAGGCCGCAGGCTCCGGACCCGAGGAGAGTACAGGGGAATGTGGGACCCCCATTCCCGTTTCGCCGACAGCGGTCATGACCCGCCTGTGAAAATTGATTTTCGCAGGCGGCACCTTAGGAGCACCGCCTACATAAAAAGAAACAACCCTTAAAATAGCTAGGCCGGCCACATTTCCCAGCCACAAGCTAAAGACTGGCCTAATCCCTTCCTCCTCACTTCTCTCCCTCTTATCGATCCCGCACCACCTCCTCCACTCCTGCCCGCCACCGCTGTCGACCACGCCCACAGCTGGCGAGCCTCGGGACAGCGGAGCTGAAGCCGGCGAGCTAGGGAGGCAAAGGGACGGCAACCGCGACGACGCGACCTCAAGGACGGCGACGGCGGCTCCTCCACTCCCCTCCTTCTCCCAGATCTAGCTGGAGAGGAGGAGGCCGGCGGCGGCTCCTCCACTCCCCTCTCCTCCCTCTCCTAGATCTAGCCGGATGGGAGGAGGCCAACAATGGCTCTTCCATGGCGGCGGCAGTAGCAAACAGGGTAGCGGTAGCTCCTCCACTCTCCTCCCCTCCCTCTCCTAGATCTAGTCGAAGGGGGTAGTGGCAGTGGTAGCAGCAACAATTTTTTTAGAGCCGAAATTGACTTTCACAGACGGGTGACTTGCGAAAATACTATATTTTCACAGGCGGGTCACTTAGGAGGCCTGCCTGTGAAAATCGGCCAGCCTAGGCACCCGGAAAACCTATTTTGGCCATCTGCAAAAAATGGTTTTTTATAGTGTCTTTCGATCAACGGTGCTGCATAGATTGGTCTCTCTCTCTCCAGTGCTTGTTGCATTTATCTTTAGTCTCTCTCAAGTGCATGTGTAATGGTGACCACATGGGGCTAACATGATGCATGTAACAACAACTTAATTATTATTCAATCTGTAATCCGTTTATGCTGTTATATTCATTCAATTAAATCTTTACAATAAGATCTCATATGATTATATTTTAATAGAATCAACCGTTGTTTCATTACTTATAAAAATTGTTTTATCACTTGGTGAAATGTTTCAACTCACTCCATAAAATGTTTCAAAGAGATTTAACATTTAAAAAAATACTAACTGTAATACCAATAATTACTATGTGAAACATTGAATCCCAACAAGTGAAACATAAAAAAAAATGAAACATATAATATATTCTCAAATACTTGATTTTATTGAAATATTTTCATATCACGTATGAAACATTGCATGTAATAGTCGAAACACCACAAAATACTATATAAAACATCCAAAGAGATCTGCATGCCACATTTGCAAATAAACTAGTGAAACATCATGAAATATTTATTAAAACATTCAAATAAAACCATATGCAACATTTAAAAAAGATCTATTGTAAGAAAAAACTAAAAAAATCATTGCTATATAATCACGTGCTAGGGAGTCTAGCTCTCTGTGTGCGTCCGATTTTTTTCTTAGGCTGGACGTTTGAGAGGAGGCATTCTTCAAAATTTTTATGTATTTTTACGTGATTGAAAACTAGACACCCTTTAATTTTTAACAGAACATTCGTTAGCAACCACTAATTAACCTAGCTTCCAGCATTCAGCTGCTGCACGGTGGCATCATATACAGACTACTACTGAGCGAGCGAGCGAGCCGAACATGTATGTGGCACGCCACATTAATGGGCTCGACATGCATAACTGGCTATCCAGACCTGGCGCTCCAGTGTTTTCATGGCTATGCTGGCCCAATACGCAGTATTATTCTACTCATTTCTGGATGGTTCACTCACCGCAACAATTTTTTTCGATTACATCTATGCAATATTTTGGACGAACACTTGTCGTAAAGTGGATTTTTCGAAAGAAATTACATATATGATACTGACCAGCCGACTAAGATTTTACTGATAATCTAATGGCCTGAGTAATATCTTCTATGTCTAGCCGAGCAGGACTCAGGAGGTGTGAGAGAGGGAGGAATATGGTAAGGAGGGTTCACTAGCAATGGCACTGACGACTTTCTTATTGAGCCCTCGGCGCAAATGACATTTGTCGTTGGATTAGGTTTCAAAGCTGGTACTGGTGTGAGGGGAGAGAGGGCGGTGAGAGTGGCTTTTTAAAGGAAAGACTGAGGTGGCGGAGGGCCAGCAGTGAGCGGTGGAGATGAGCAGGCGATGAGACAATGGTGGTGCTACCAGAGCCATAGGAATGAAGGGTGTGGGATCGATAGCGGGGGCACATAAAGATGGTGGCAGCGTCAAAGCTACAAGGATAAAGGATCGAATCGGTAGCGAGGAAAAGGGATGTCATATGGTTAAGAGACAGGATGGGACGGCATGCAGATGGGCTGTGTCTTAACGGGCCGGCCGGGGCACAAAAGCTGATGGGCCGAGCCATGCGGGCCGTGCCGTGTTTGGGTCGACGCCTCAGCCCGTGGGCCAGCCTGGCACGGCATGGCTGCCACCGGGCTGGCACGGTATGACCTAAGTACAAGCATGGCCCAATCGGCCCATTATTTTTTTCCATAATTTTTCTATTTTTCCTTTATTTTTTCCTATTTTTTCTAATTTTCTCCACTATTTTTTTATTTTTATCCTATTTTTCTTAATTTTTCCTAATATTTTTTCTTCAGTTTTCTATTTTTGCTCTTTTTTCTTTTTCCGCCTCATATTTTTAATTTTTATGGGCCAAATGTGCTAATGGGCCGGCACCAGCCCACGTGCCGTGATCGGGCCTGTGCCGGCACGACATGGCCAATCGGCTCCGCATGCCGTGCCTAGGCTGAGGTCTCAGCACGTGGGCTGGCACCACATGACCCGCTACAAGAGCCATGCCTTAACGGACCGTACAGTAGCGGACCATGCTATAGTGGGTCATGCCGGACGGTGCCTTGTACCGGACTGGCCCATAAGGCCTATTTGACCATCTATAGAATACATTCCCTTATCTAATAGCGAGCAATTAGCTATCTTGTCCCTTTCAAAAAGATAGTTCATCCCGAATCATTAGTTCTCATCGACTACAAACCTGCACCCATCAATATGACCAAGAACTAACGCAGTAGGCTTACAAGCCGAGCTTATATGTCATACATAAAACAAGACAGATTATTAGTGCAAGATTAATTAAGTAATAATTATTACAAATTAAAAAAAGGATTTATTTGATTTTAAAAAAACTTTTATATTTAGAAAGATTTTTTAAAAACATCGTTTAGTAGTTTAAAAAACATGGGCTTTTTTTAAAAACACGTTTAGTAGTTTAAAAAACGTGCCCACAATAAGCTAGATTCCAAGAAGTTAAAAAGAATTGTGCCTAATTTTCAGTTTTTTCACCCAAAGATACAGGAAATCCTCAACCACTGTTGATCCACATGCTTACACGTCATATGTCACTGCAATGTCATCGTTAACAGCATGATCTGAAACCGAGAAAAATGTGCCGATGTTCCCCTCTCATGCCTGCCCAACCTTCTGAAACCTGAAAACGAACCTGGCTTCTCCCTGTAGTTTGCAGTCCACGCTTCATCTGAATCTGCAACCTCTTGGAGCTTCTTTCCCTTCCTGCTCCACAGGCATCATCACATCGTTTTCGATCAGGGACAATACAACTTTGCTGTCAGTTTCTAGCAATTCTAGCTATCTTCTGGCGATATTCGGTCGTGCGCAAAATGCCGAAAGACGGGGAGAAAAATCGGAGAAATGCTTTCGTCTTTGTGATGATGAAAGATTCAGAGAAAATGACTGGACGGTTGAGGAGGATTGCTGGCTTTGTCCATGGCTAAGCTCATCTCCATAAGCATTATTTGAGCACTAAACAGAAGTGTCAAGCTCCTGACTCCGACATCCATTGTGACCGATGATGAGGCTGGAGAATTTTTTTTCTTGAGGTAGAAAACGAGAGATCGGTAGACTGATGTGGCTAGAGAATTTTTTTGAGGTAGAAAACGAGATATCAGTGGTCTGATGCTGTACCCTGATGTGAATTGATGGATCACTGGTCTCTGTTAATTGGCTTTTAACTAGAAAATTTCAAATATTTAACTCAATTAAACAGCTCTTTCAGTGCAAAGTCCTCCTGTGCATACTGTACCCCTTATGTAACGAGTATCAGAGTTCAGAAAGCATATCTCTGCCCTGGGTAAAGAAAAGGTGAAGCTCAGGAAGCAGGATAGATGATGCAACACTATTTTATCTAGTTGAGAACACGAAAACAAGGGTAAAAAATATAGACTTAATTGTTTTTTTTTTCTGAATTTTGATTCCTAGAATGGAGACACGTAGGCCTCGTGAGCAATGGAGACAGAATGAGATTTTTGAGAGAGGAGACACGGTGCATGCGCACTTGTGCAGGGACGTGCCATCGGAATCAACACGTTACAGATTTATTAACTATTTTGTTTGTGATGAATAAATTTAACTGCTTAATTAACTTTTCTATAAATTAATTAAAATCTTACACTTCATCAGTATGATGTAGTATTATGAATTTATGTTCCGATAAATTTGGATGGATTTTTTTTTAATTTTTCATGTCCAGAACCGGTTCTCTAAATAATTACTTTAATCAAAGTTGATTTGCATTGACAATACATACCTAAAACATTTTTTTAACTAAGAGAGTAACGCATTATTCTCTTCTTCTGTCATAAGATTGGGATTGGTAGTTGTTGATGGCACTGGGTACTCCCTTTTAACCGTGTGAGAATAATGTTTTTTGCCCATGGGCCATGGGCACAAGCAACGCAATTTACATGTTTCTTCGGTATAACGTCTGATAGCGAATCCTGCTAAAACGAACAATACAAGTATCTTGCAGAAGTTACTTCGGTTATCTAAAACTAGTGTCTTGCAGAAGAACAAAATGGGATGCAGTTTTAGGGAGCATTCACTTGTGCATTTTACGGCAGCTTATAAACCGTACATAAAATAGAAAACGTTATTAACACATGATTAATTAAATATTAGCTATTATAAACTTAAAAAATAAATTTATTTACATTTTAAAAAAATTTCTATATATATTTTTTAAAAAAACGACCTATTCAACATTTTAGAAAACGTGCTTACGAAAAATAAGATAATAAGTTTAACCCTTAAGTTTTTTCAAACACTGGCTTATGGAATGTTTAAAGGTGAAGCAAAAAAAAGAAAAAGATCACGTAAAACGAGATAAGTCATTAGTGTATAATTAATTGAGTTTTAATTATTACAAACTTGAAAAATAGATTTATTTGATTTTTAGAGCAACTTTTATATAATTTTTTTAAAAAACATACCAATTTAATAGTTCGAGAACGTGTAACATAAAAAACGAGTGAGTTTTAATCCCCGTTTCTTACCTTCAAACGCTGCCTTGAGTCTATAATGACATGATGTAATTAATGGCCTCAACTATATATATTACGGTACGAAATCATGTCCTCTTCACTATAAGGCTCAGGCAATTCATGCGAACCTTCCGGCGGGTATTTATAATAGCTTCAGTACATACAGATCTGGGTACTGTCATTTGTCTATTATATACTAGTATATATAAACTTTTCATCAAAAACAACTTGTCGAGGAATTGAGGTTGATTGCACGGCCGATTAATTGACTAATTAATTAAGTACTGTACGCCATCTAAACTTTCGAGTTAAGGCGAAGGGGTGGTACATACGATGTACTACGTATTCCCTATGTCAAAAGACTTGTTTTTAGCCATTTCAAGTCAATTTAGCACTTAGGAGAAAAAAAACCAAGTATCTCTTACTGAGAGCAAAGTATTAAACACATTGTCAGATTGGATAAATAAGAGACATGAAGGGACAAAACTTCTTTAACTTGTGGACCAAAGGTTGATAAGGGGCTAAAAATCAATTTTTTTTTATAAAATTTAAACGCTAGAAATAAAGTCTTTAATTTCAGAGGAACACGAGAGCACTTGCTATTAACTCTCTCTATTTCAGATTATTGTCATTTCAGCAAATTTTACATCAAACATGAAGATATGCAAATTACATGGTTACCCTCGTTAACTGGATCTCAATTATTTTCCAAAGCAATGTTAACTTTGATTAACAGTTGTGTATAGCTGCATTAAAAAATATAGAGATGGAAGGTAAACTCTACAAATGTTTTGAAATATGAGTGACACGTAATTTGATAAACCAAAAGTTGAACACTAAAGTCTATTCTCTCCGTCCCTAGAAGACTGTTTTTTGCTAAGGTTTTATCCCATAAAAAATATGTTTTTAGAGTAGAATTCACTAGACATCTTTAATATAAATTCATTATTTTAACTATCCAACCAATAATACTCTCTCCTCCTTCTCATTTTCTTCCTTTTCCTTATTTTTTTCTCTATATTAATTAAGAATATAGTAATCTTTTAATTTTATGCTTTATTTCTATTTAAATAGTTAAAACAACTCTCTTTTAAGAACAAAGAAAGTGCTAAGTAATTTGACGGGGGAGGAGTACATGTTAGTAAATTTGACGGGGGAGGAGTACCAAAGGCATGGGTGTAAAAGATTAGGGGGGGGTAGAGGAGCAAATCACGATGAAAATGACCGTCCGAAATATATATATTGTAGTCTCCTTATGGTGCTCTCTGTTGAGAGTAGAAATCAATCTAAATCGTTGATCTAATTTTATTTAAGGGTTTAGATCTACTTATACTACCTCCTCACTTGACAATAGCAGAAATGTATGAGGAGCACCAATGCAGGCTAATTGTCTAAAATATATTCGTTGGTCGTTTTAATCGCGCCAAAGCAGCGGTCGAAAGTTTCCCTCCGTTTGCTCGTCTCATGCTCAATTTTCCCTCTGAAAGTTCGCTACAGCAGAAGATAAAAACCTAAATACCTAAATTCTCCTAATCATTGAGTTAATACCTAAATTCTCCGTAGGGTATATATATATAGATGAGAAGAGAGGCGGGTTAATTGATAATCAACCGAGGCACCGAAAGGCGGCAATCCACGGACGGCTCGAGATCATGTACCAGCATGTGTGCAGATGTGCTTGCCTGCTGGATGCGAAGCAGACACGCGTCCGGCGGCCATGCGTGCTTGACCCGTGAAAAGGTGTACGGACTTCCGCCGGACTTTGTGCAGTTATTTCAGCGGTTCGTCACGCATCACGGACAGTCGGCCACCTGCTATTAGCCCAATGCAGTATATGTTTTGCTCATAAATAGTTTCATTCTTAATAAATATATAAGTAAATTCGATGATAGGGTAACAAAATTATGAAGAGAGAGAGTGAAGGAGTTTTATCTGTATAAAATTAGGTGTACACTTTCTAAGAGTATAAAACTTGTTAAAACTGATATTGGGAGCTGAAGTGTTTTATTTCATCTAACTGCATACAATCCCATATAATACCACTATTAAATATTATGACTAGCCTATAAAACGGAAAAATAAAATTGTGCATTGAAGTTCTTATTTTATTTATCAACATAAATCTCTTTAAATAATATGGCACTCTTGATAACCGCAAAATAAAACTCTCCACTGGGATTTATTTACTGTCGTCTTGTTCTGTATATAAGTATATTCTAATGCTCGATCCTCTGTGTCAGGGTATAAGGAAGAGTTCGACAGATGGGAAAGGTGGGAAAAGTTTTAGCGCACGTAAAACGAGATAAGTCATTAGCACATGATTAATTAAGTTTTAATTATTACAAACTTGAAAAATGGATTTATTTGATTTTTAAGAGCAACTTTTATATAAATTTTTTTTAAAAAAAATACCGTTTAGCAGTTTAGAAAATATATTCACGAAAAACAAGAAATTTTTTTTCCCTCTTCCTGCTCTTTCAACACAGCCTAAAAGTGAAAATATGTACAGTAGTATCACTGACAAAGCTGAGATATTGGGAAAGTTTGTAACAATATATCTTGGTAGCATGCATTTGGGTTGGCTATAACCTTAACGGATGGTGGGAGCCATGGGCCTCGGGTACCTCATTACCAGCACATGGGCCACTCGGATAGAGGATGGGCCAGATCATGTAATTAGAGATAAGATAGCACCCGGCAGGCTATGCCTTGTATAATAAGGAAACATAGCCTTAGTCGGATAGGATTCTATCTCTAACAAGGAAATCTCTTGGTCGTATCCGACTGAGATCCTTGCCATGTACCCCTGTTCCCTAGTATATAAAGGGAGGTAGGGCGCCCTATGAGGACAGACAGATCATTGATCACAAATACACCTCAGAGGAATAAGCACCTCAACTGGACGAGGGTATTACCTCAACATTGAGGGCCTGAACCAGTATAATTCCTTCGTGTTCCCTGCAATCCACCGAATTCCACTCGCCGAGTACCCCATAGTATTATTGCCGGTGGGCAGAGCATTCGACAGGATGGTCCCGTCCTGATTTATTTTTAAGATGGAATGTTTCTGTCTCTTGTTTGGTTGAGGAAAAGAACCATTATTTATTTCTTGTTTTTTATTTTGTTTGGTTAAAGGTATATAGATGGTGGGACGAGGCATTCTAATTGTGGGTTTATTTGTCGTCTCAGGAGGGAACCATGTGGTGGATGAGCTGATTTGGCTGATTTTTAGAGAACAGTTGGTCATGTATTTAGGAAGAATTATTCTTATTTAGGAATGATCCTGTCTCACCTATCCACGAACCAAACACACGGTTAGCTGCTGGTATGTTTTAATTTGCTTGCCATTTGAACAATTATGAGGTTTTTTAATAAAAAATTAAGAAAACGTATATTACTGTGCTGCATATCAATAATACACAAATACACAAGTTTAAATTAACATATAAAAGGTGAAATTGAAATAATTATTATATGACTATGTGACCAACTGCTAGGACTATATATGGTTTGAATTCCGCATTTCCCCTTATGCAAATTCGAGCTTGGAACTGAAATTTTGTCATGATATATGGATGCTATCAAACATTCTACAGGATACCTTGAAAGAGAAACACTTACTCGCTGGTCAAAAATATTTTTCATTGAGTTTAGTTCTCCTAAAATTGAGAGAGCATTTGTTTGACATTAGCAGTATATGAGGGCATATATCTATACTACTTAAAAAGACCGTAGTGATGATGGTGCAGACACGCTCAATTCTAACCGTTTGATGCCAAGATCCAAGGCTCAGATCGCTCGCGACGCTTCAATCTCAATGCCATTGTCCTGTCCCATTACCCCTCCTCTCGATCTCCATTGCCCATCCTCCCCCTCAGCTACCGCGTCTCTCACTACATCCCGCCCACTGTGCCACTAGGCCATCACCAGGGGTCTCTCGATCGCGGATCTCCTCCCTCTCCCCTAGGTTGCCACGTTTCCCTTCGCCAACCGACGCGCACCATGCGCTCCTACTCTCTTCCCTGCCAACCACACTTGCCGCTGGAGATTGCCGTGGTGAAGGGCGCTGTCTCGCCGTCATAAGGGCTTGCAGCGCATTGTCAAGGCACCGCTCGCGTCGATCTCTGCCGTCTCAAGCACCGTCGTCGATTGTCCATCGATGGCACCACCTGGCCACAATCGCAGATCAATCTCGCCACTGCCGGTGAGCTCGTGGTATGTATTCTCAAGGCTTCCTTCTCCTCTCGTTCTTCCTAATGGAAATGGTTAAGTGATTGGTTTGATAACTTGATTATACAATGGAAGTATCGTGTTTCTGAAATATATTTCATCCAAAGCTCTTTAATTTTGTTCGGTACAAGCGGTTGTTCGATGCAGTATTTGTTCCATTTGTGGATTCCACATCAGACGTAGAAAAGGGCATGTGCAGCGTGTTAGATGGTTCAGGAATTAAGAACTGCAAAATATCAAGATTGGTTGATAACTTATATACCATGCATGTCAAGGAAATTATATCTACAATGTTATGAAACGTTAGAAACAGAGGTGTCTCATGTCTTACAAGAAAATTGCTATGTGGTTTGCTTTGCTGAGAACAATACTGTGAAGTACCATTCATCTATCAAGCAAATTCACTCAAAACATGTCACGCCCAGAATTCCATCCAAATTCTGGAGTTTTATTGTATGTAAACCCTCGTCCAGGAATCAACCGAGGCACACATGACAAAATTGATAATCAAAGTAATTGTTTACAAATGTGCGTACCAATTTTATAGAGGTGAAATGGGTACTTCGCTCTCAAAACAATAAAGTTCTAACAGCGGATAATAAATAGGCAGCGTAACGATTCCAATCAACGATTGAACTAGCTCTCTATAGCTCGGTTAGTTCCTCTTCGCTGTAGTCCTCCTCTGAATGATTGTTGTTGCAGGTGAGCATATGAATACTCCGCAAGCCACAGCGATAAGTATGCAAGTGCCGGGGATACAAAGGATGGCTAGTAGGGCTCAAGTTTGCATAAGAGGCAAGTAATAAATATTTGAGAGAGTAATCAAACAGTATTAAATAACAGTAATTACAATCGCTATATCGCTCACTCAAACGGATGGCCCAACCACTCCACCTGGAGCTACATGTTAACAGCTGTTCATTCCTTAAATTTAAATAGTGTGGGACTAATACACAGAAACATTGCTAGGCTCGCTACATACTTGTGGGCAACGGCTACTTCGAATAGTTTTTACTTTGGCCAGAGGTGACCAATTCCCATCGAGATACACTCCACAGCACAATCCCTGTGCCCCTCAATACCACCCACGGTATCTCAGAAGGAATTGTAACAGGATATTCATGTAATCGCCTAATAGGAGCGCCTCCCGCCGAATCTCCGGTCTCCGGTAGTGTACTCAAATACTCCGCAAGACGTCTCGACACCCGAGAATGGCCTTATTGGGCACCTGCCATGTGTGGACTTGATACCAGCCAAACTGCCCTGGACTCCTATTGAAGCTCGGCACACTTCAACTTCCTCTACCATATCAGCTTGTGGTTAGCACGAGTGTTGCTTGCCAATGTATCGTGAACGGTCCCTTAACTATTGCACGAGCAGTAGCAACAAACACAACCTGGTGTTCGCGACACATCCTTTATTCAAAGTTTTTAGTGGACATTTAAGTTCCTTGTCGACCCGTCGTCAGGGATCACATTCATTAACGAATAATAGTATCGAAATTTTATGACAACCATAAGTTATTTCTATTAATTGCTAAGGCATGGCTAAGCAGCTGGGTCCTATAGTTGTTTTCTAGCTAACCACTAATAAATGTAGCTGTCCAAAATTATCCATAGGTATAGATGTCATGTGATCAACAAAGGGGCCATAAACAAAGGTTAGTGTTTCCTGTCCATGACAATTCAAATAATGGCAGCGTTGAAAAGAACATAGCTTTAATCAATAGGAAAATATGTTATGAGAAAGAGGAATCTGGTGTTGACTGCCTTGCAGCCCTCACCAGTCTTCGACACTGTTCGACTATACTAAACGTCTCTTCTGAAGTCGGTAGCTATAGGCAATAACAAACAAGCAAAACAATACATCAAATACACATGATAGTATAATATTTATTTTTTAATGGATAGTTCAGATTTTTAGAGATTAGAGACTTGAAACGACCTCAAACCGAGTTCGTATGAATTGTTATGATTATTTGAAAGTTTTATACTAACCTTTTATGCCTATTTAAAAGCATTAACTGATTTATTTAAGTATAATGAATTATTTAATTCAGAAAAAGGCTTTATGACGTCACCAGGAGAGAGGGGGCTTCGGCTGCAGTTGGGGCACTGTGGCGAGAGGGAGGCATCGGGTCATTGTGAACCGGGTCATGTGGCAGAGGGGGAATCCGACGGTGGGCCTAGGGTTTTGATGGACGGCCGAGATCTAGCCAACATTAGGTAAACCTTCCGTACGATCAGAGGATGGAAACTAACCGAGAAGATCCGACGGCGATGTGATCGCGGATCGATCGACTAGGTCGGCTCAGGAGGCTGAAGGTGGCGCGAGCTGGCACACCAACGACGGCGCGACTGGTGGCGACAGCGACGGCGGGGCTCTGGACCCGATGGTCGAATGGGATCGCGGCGCGGCGACGACGGCGAGAGTGGGAAACGGGTAAGGAGGGTCAAGCCGATCGTTACCCGAGGCGAAACGGGCGAAGAAGGCGATGGAAGACGGCCGGCGACGAGCTTTGAGGCGGCGGAGGTTCGTTTGGTCTTCCGTCGACGGGTGTCCGGCGACTCGCCGAGGGTACGGCGGCGGCGGCTTAGCGGGACCCTGCGAACCTAAACCGAGGCGGGACGCCTCTGACGCGGCTGAGGCGATGGGGCGCGCAGACGAGCTGGTGGCGGGGCTAGCAAGCGTGAAGACTGGAGAGGCGGCTAGGGCTAGCTAGAGTCGATTAAAGGGGAAAACGACCTTAGGGGCTCCGAGATCACATTTAAGGCGGGGAGAGGCGATCCGGCTCGGACTCAGACGGGTTTTTGGCGGCGTGCGACGAGAAAGAGAGAGAAGAGATTCCGGGGCGCTTCGGGCTCCGTTCAGCGTGATTCAGGCTTCCGGATCCTTAGGGATGGTAGTGGAGGATGCAGGGCTCGGTTTTTCCTAAACCGTTTGGAGGAGAACTGGGTTCGAGGCGACGGGATTAGCGGGGATTTGCGCGGGGCCGGTGCTATAGTGCGCCCGGCAGGAAGGTGCGACGACCCGACAGGCGGGCCCGCCTGTCGGCGACTGCGACGCGGACGGCCGGGCATGGGCGAGGGTGCGGGCACGGGCACGGGCGAGGGTGCGGGCACGGGCCACCGGGCACGGGCGAGGGGCGCTGATAGAGCAAGTAAAGGGCTGAGAATTGGCCAGGACTGTGAGGGGATTTTAACATTTTCTTTTTATTTACTGCTGTGAGATTATTTTTTTTCCAAAATGCTCCCTAATTTCATTAATTCCCAGAAATTTCCACAATAAGTAATTAAGGTCACGATTTTCTAAAATTATTTTCAAGCCCATTTTTCTTAGATTTTCTCCCTGTGTTATTCTTCACGTAATGAGACTTTTTTAATTCCATTTCTAAATTCTTTGTTGGCACAATATTTTATATAGGAATTTTTGGCGTTTACAAATATACCCCCTTAAACAGATCTCGTCCGAGATTCCGGGTATTCCTTCACTGTCTCAAAGGATAGAATGGGTTTCTCGACATAAGTCAGATCTTTATGATCTCGATCTATTCTGGGCTCCGGCTTCTTCAGCTGGTACTCGTAAGCATTCTTAACTGAGATACATGAAGACATCGTGTACCCCGCAAGGTGGGAGCACTCTAGCTGCTAAGCAATTCTCCTTTCCTCCCAGTATCTGTAGCGTCCCCATTAACGTGGTTGAACTTTCCTTAGTTGAAATTGTGTCCCCCTGAGTGGCTTGACTCTGAAATACACATAGTCACTTCCTCCGAAGCTAAGATCTCTTCTGCGATTATCCGCATAACTTGATGGAGACTGTCTACTGAGTCGTTCCTGTATGAATTTCACTTCCTTTCTTCTGCTTCCCGTAGGATATCGTCCCGTATACTTGTCGGTTCTCGCAGTGATCCAAGCAGGGTCAATGCGGATTTCGTCGTATAAGCTGACGGGGCCAATCTTCAGACTTGCCTGGTAACTATTGTTATAGGAAAACTCAGCCATATGGTAGGCTCTTACCCTTCACCGAAGTCATGGCACATAGCTTCTCACATTTTCTAAGATTTTGATTTACCGTTTAGTCTGTCCATCCGTTTGCGGGTGATAAGCAGTACTGCAGTTTAACCGGGCTACCCTGTCTTTCTTCTTGGCAGAGTCACTGCAACTTAGAGGTAAAGTGGTTCTCTGTCGACACAAATTTGCGTGGGCATCCATGAAATACGATTCTGGTCATAATACAACTCTGCTAAATTATTAGGATAGTTGTTCTTGCTAGTAATAAGTAGGGCTAAACTTTTGTAGTCTGCACCGACCATATGGAATCAAATCCCGAAATGCGGTCTTGGTAGGCGCGGTGATGAAATCATTCTACTTCTTCCCATTTTCATTCAGGGATCTGAGGGGTTGTAACAAATCCTGTGGCTTTCTGATGCTAGCTTACATGCTGGCATATATACAAAACAGCCCACATATTCTGCTATCTCTCTCGCATACTAAGACCACCAAAAATTCTCCTTCAGATTTGATACATTTTGGTGCTGCCAGGGGTGAATGGAATACTGTTTCCGTGAGCTCATTACGATCGTGCCTTTTAATTCCTCTTGTCCGGAACAAATTCGTTTCCGAACACCGGTAC
>RYFJ01002635.1:0-27434 GCA_003991445.1 Oryza meyeriana var. granulata
AACGAACACGACGGCCTTGGCGGAAGGAGCCTCCTTCTCGTGACAAACCCTTGAAGTCGTCAACCATGGCCTTCATTGCTTTGTCACAGTCTTCGAATGCACAATGCATTACGTACAAAATAGTAACCGCGCGAACTATGACAGTTCAAACTAGGGAAGCTTTGTTTGACTGCATGAACAAGGAGGAAGATTAAACGACGCATAGATGATCCAAAGCTTGGGAGACTAGCTAGGCATAAGATACCAGGATGACTAGCCGCACTCCAATCCTCCAATTCCTGATCTTCCATCTGGACTTCAAGAACACGAGGGACACTGAAGAGAAGAGGAAAGGTATAATACTTGAGATCAATGTAGCAAAGCATGAATATACGCAGGAGAGAAAATGCAAAAAGAGAGAGGATTTCAAGAAGAGGAAGTTGCACTTCAGCGACTGGCATGTTTGTTCTTTGAAGGACCATGTAAAGTACTACATCAAGATGACATAGGACAGGTGATTTTGTTTACGACAAGCGTGATCTGGAGAAAGATATCTCTCCTGGTAATGTAGCCTAGGTAACATACTAGTTACTAAGAAGCTGTCTATCCATCTCGCAGAATGCAGTTAGTTTCGGAGGACAAGCAAGCATAGAAATCACTAATAACAGTGCACAATGTACGGATCACGCAGCATTGCCAGTCGCAATTCTACAAAGGCATAAAGCCAGCTTGATCTGCTCCCCAAGAAATGGGATTCTGCCAATACCGATCTGCTTTCTAGACTTCCATCTCCATGGCAAAAGCTGGGGCTCTCACCTCTCTGCGTCCTCGAGGCGTGCAGTACAGAGCGTGCTTGGTACACCTCGCAAAAAAAAAATACTCAAGCGTATCAATCAATAATTTGGCAGATTGGAGTGAATGTGGCTAGCAGGCCGGCCCATCCAGAAGAAGCAAGCGACCAAGTTGATATGCGATGCGGCCCACAGCCACCTATAGGCGCCACTGGCCGCAAGAGCAGCGATCTGGCACTGCGTGAGTGGGCCGCGACAAGAGGAGGGCGGGGTCGTATAGGGATGTCATATGGCAATCCCGCTACCCGTATAAAACAGACTTAATGTTTATTTCTATATACTAGTATAAATTAAATAATAAATAGCATATAAATAAGCTGCTTAAAAATACCTGGCTGTCCCGCTCCCACTTATATCCCTAATCCCCCGCCTGCGGGCTGTGGCACGGTCCCGAGAGAGAAAACGTGCTAGGCCGTAATCTAGCGGCTCACGGCGGCGCCATGTAAAGCGACCAGGAACCGATATCTTTGTACAGTAATAACATCTAATTTAACCACTTATTTGTGCATGGATAATTTCTTCTTGGATTGCTAACATCAGCCGGCTAAAATTTTGATGTTTTCAATTCGTTTTCTGATCGGTCGGATTCACCCATTACGTCCCAAGATTTCATGCCACCACAGCATGCGTCCGCAATTATCCGCCCACAAGCGCATATCACTGTCAAAGCTGCCCTTTTGTAAAAAGGCCCATTGAGTTTCGTGGGAATCTACACTCATCCTTTGCTGCGTCAACATCCGTTAAATTTAGCATATTTACCCATTGTTTTTTAATACTAGGAGAGAGGCAAATTCCTTTTTTTTTATCACATGTAAATCTGAAAAAGGACCTTCACTTCACAAGGAGGTTTTTCTATCGTAAATTTTCAAACATATGCCCTTTCTCTAGAATCTTGGATATGTCCCTCATTATATGCTTTGCTTTAGGCAAGGGGGAGGCGAAGCAAACCAATGCTCTTTATTTGTAGGAGAGAGAGTTGAAATAAATGGTTTGAATTTTTTTCCCAAATCAATGTTAGAGAGCAGGGAAATATGAATAAGAAAATGAACGAAAAAATGCAAAAATCTCTTGGTGTCTCCACACTTTGTTTTGTTTGCACCATATATTTTAGCTAATAATTAATTTTTAGCACGAATCTAGTTTTGTGTGCAGCGAGAATACAATTTTGTATGCATGATTTTTAAAATACTATTTTGTTAGCTACTAACAATTAATAATTTTCTAATAAGAGAACTTAGTTTGTTAATTAGCGGTTCGTAGTTTTGTTTGCTATAAAATACTTAACTTAGTTGTTGTAGATCTAATATTACTTAGTTTTCTACTAAGAATGCTAGTTTTTTATTTTTGTATTTACTAGTATACTTAGTTTTGTCACCTTAAAACCGTCCCGTACCTAGTTGTTTTGTCAGCTACTATAGTACTCCCTCTATCTTAAAAATAATAATATGTGTATAGAATCATAGATAAGACTTTGATTTATTTGTGTTTTTTAACAATTTTTTTTATATTTCTTTTTTTTATGAACGCAATACACACACCTATCAACGGACACACACATTTCTACCATATTCATAAAAAAATTGAACTTAGGAATAATACCGGATGAAATGAAAAAAAAAATTCCATAGTTTCTCGTTTTACAATAAACATGCATTGATCGCCTTCTGAGTTTGCATCCAAAATCGACCTGAAGCCAACATGCAGTATAGAGCAGAAGCGTTGGAACAGCAAGTATGGAGCAGATTTGTTAGCATGTTGTGCCATATTCTTAAGAAAGCACATATCTTGGCTAAGTCAACGGGCCTTTGTTTCACTGCCAATGGTGACCACGTTCTGAATGGCGCTAAGACTTTACAAAGCAAGAGATGCCTAAATACAACCCTAGCTAGGCCACACCCAAAACAAACTTTCAGCGCTTCCAGCCTAGGCGTTATGCGTTACAAATGTGGGCCCGCGCTGACCGTGGAGCGGATGTGTTCGAGCCTGCATGGGATGGCGACACACATGTTCCGACTAAGATCAGTATGGTACAAAAATTCAGTTGTAATCAGCAAAAATTTCAAACCGATGTCCTATAGACGGTCCCTTCTTGTTATGGACATCTCAAAAAAAAAAACTTCTTATGGATAATGTAATTTTGTTAATTGATTAATGCGTGGACAATATGTTTATCTATTTTTGTAAAACGGTTACTACATGGATAACGTTGGTAGCTGGTGCGTTGGATTGCAACCTGTGCAGCGACTAAGATCAGCAAAGGCTTGCAAAACCTAATGAAAGAATCTGCCGAGCCTGGTGGCACATGCGCATGCACGTTGATCATTGCCAAATTTAAATCGAGATTACTGAATCTGACTCCTTTGCAGCGCCTCCTGAACGGCTGTGCTCCCTCCCGCTGGCTTCCCCGCCTTGCCTCCACCGGCCGACAGTGCCGCTTGGCGGACGGCGCCTCTCCCCCTCCCACACCTCTACCCCCAGTCCCTTCCTTCTCCATCTTCACTCTTTTTCTCCTTCTTCCTCCTTCCCTTCTCTTTTTTTCTTTTTTCTCTCCGGTCCAGATTCAGATCCAGTTTCTTCTTCTTCCTCCTTCCTCACTTTGTGCGGGGCCAGCCGGTAGCTGGGAGGATGGTGCCCCGTGGCCAGGTGGCCGACGGCTTCGGTAGACGGCTGGAAGGTGGCGCCACGTGGCTGGCTGGCGGCGCCCGCTTTCTTGCGGGTTGGTGGGGCGTCGCATGGAGACGTGGGAGGCGCAAGAGGGCGGTGGGCCCGGTAAGCTTGCAAGCCCCGGTGCGTTGTCGCAGAAGGGTTGACGATGGCATGCGCACTAAGCGGCGGTGCAACGTGGCAGCCAAGCCTAGATGCTGATCGGTGTGTGACTGTAACGCCCCAGCCCTGCACCACCTACAGTGAACACTATGAAAGAAGAAGCGCTGCAGGAGATTGCGTGAACCAACTTCCCCGAACCGCGATTCCCGGTACCAGTCCCAAGAAACCTTGCTGGTACCCCGGCAATGGAGAGTATCAAGCAACTAATTAAATAAATATATATATTTTACCTTAAGTTGCGACTTCCGGCAAGCCATGAACAGCAACATGCAAATAGAACAACAGCGGAACTTAAGTGTGAGTTGTCTTATTGTGACTGGAAGGATCTTCGCCTTGATCCTGTCCGCAAATTGCTTTGCAACAACTAAAGCGGACGATCAAATTTTAATTTGTTTAAAGTTTGTAGCCAAGCTATCCCTATACCACCTGTCAAATCACGAACAGCGTTCAGTGGATCTGCCCTCAAGCAGCTTCCACCGTATTCTCATCTATTAGTTTATTTTCACTCTCATCCTTTCCATGGCGTCATCTCATTTTTCCTTTATTATTTTTCTTTCACTTTCGTCCTATTCAGGATATCATTTCAACTCGTATTCCATTTCAGTGGCTCCTCGAGCCATCCATAATCTCCACTCAAATCATACACTCTATTTCCACTTGGGAAGCCTACTCTATTATGTCAGTCGACATCCCGGGTCACACAGTCCTGTTTCAGATCACTCAGGTCATCCATCAGCCACTAAGGCCGATTCTGGTAACGATACCCAAATCACAAATCCATTTTCGTAAAGCACTGGCAACCAAATCTACGCTAGAGGAATCACCTCACATTTGCCCGTAACCGTGGGCATGGCTGTTCGAACAGTTTGATAAACCTTTGCAAAGGGTGCACGCTTTACCCAAACGACGCAAGCTTACTTTTCGCATTCGTCAGTGAGGAAGATTCGCGACAAGACCTTTCTAAAGGCCACCCAAGATAGCACGTTGCCCTATAAATGGGTTCTCAAACTAAGTACCAGGAACTCATTTCCTATACTCAGGGATGGGGTATATTGCCCTTTTGACACCCAACCGCTCCCATATTTATTAGCAACCGAACGATTCTGGGAACACTAGTTACTTGGCCAGGGGTGTCCCATTCCACCCGTATGGCTGCACTGTGAGATGCTCAGATGAAATTCCCCAAGGAAATGACCCTTATATGCGAATACGAAGTGCACACCACACAGACGATCACTTTGCACCGCGGATTTTCGCAAACAATTTTGTTTCGCAATTCCACCGACATCACATGTCGGGTTTTAAAACTTTTCAGAACCCTATTTTCCTAATTCGACAAACAATAGTGATGTGGGTAGAACCATCGGAGTCCATGCTTAGAGAGCACGGTAACCGAGGTATCACGAGGTGGAGTGACAAGGAATAGGGTATCAACGTCCTAATGGAATTATACAACTACTAGGGAGGTCTATCGGTTTGTCACGCAAACAGAGGCCGATCAATTTATCATGCACACTAGCAATGCAATTTTTGCAAATAAAATATTTTAAATTTAGGAGCAATATGGTCAAGGAGTGACTTGCCTCAGTCTTTGTCTTCGAATCCTCGCGAAAATCCGACTTCCGATGACTTCCGAAACGTCGACTAGCGTAAAACAAGAGAAAACACATAAACCCTAGAAATAAAATACTATTATTAATAACTAATAGTGCCATGAGGTAGATCTCATTTTTAGAAAAATTTTGAGACTTGAATGGGCTCAATCGGAGTTACGGATTAAAAGATATGGATTTTTGAAATTTTAAGGATTTTTCTAGAATAAGAAAAGTATTATTTGGATTTTTGAAAAAAGAATATTTTAGGGAAATTGTGGCTGACAGGTGGGGTCCATTGTCAATGTAAGAGAAAGAAACCGAGAGGCTAGCCCACTTGTCATAGGAAGGGGAGAGGAGGAGGCTGTGGGGCCATATGTAAGTGGGTCAAAATATTAAAATGGATGTGAATTAAATAATTAGGTTGGGCCCACATGTAAGTAGGACGGAGAGAGAGATGTGAATGACAGGGTGGCCCCACATGTCATAGGGGCACTGGTCAAGGGATTTTAAAATAAAGGGGGCCCACTTGTCAGTGAAATAAGGAGGGAGTATTAAATAAAAGGGGCCCACATGTCATAGATATGGGGAAGAGATGAGCCAGGGGCCACATGTCAAAGAGGATGGGTGGATGCCAAAACAGGCCCACATGTCATTGAGACATATTTGTAAATAGTGGTTAATTAAATTTTTAATTGTGCTGGACCTACTTGGCAGTGACTCAATAATTTGGAAGGATTAATTAGTGAGAGGGGGAAGGATTCAAGTGGCTGGGCCCTCATGTTAGTGTCTCCGAGAGGGGATAGGGGTGGGGTCCACCTGTAAGGCAATGTGAGAGAGAGGATATGGGGGCAGCGATTGGTTTGGGGATGGGAGGCCAGCAGGGAGATCGACGGTGCACGGCTTCCGGGCAGCGGCGAAGGAGAGAAGTTGGAGCCCGGGAATGGCACGAGGGGAAGATGGCGAAGGAGGTGGTGTAACGCCCCTGCCCCGTGTACCACCTACAGTGACACCAGAGAGGAAGCGCCACAAGAGATTGGCGTGAACCAACTCCCACGGAACCGTGATGCCGGTACCAGTCCTAGGAAACCTTGCTGGTACCTGCAGTCAACGGAGATGTACCACAGCAGTTAACTAAATAAATAAATATATATTATACCTTTATAAGTTGCAACTTCGGGCAAGCCCTGAGCAGCAACCTGCAACCAAAACAGCAACAACAAAACAACAACGCAGCGGGAACCCAATCCACAAGCAACGGCTTGGAATTAGGAAAGTAACCCTAATCTTCACTTCCACTTCACTATTCCTAAATGAGGGGAGAAAAGAAATAGATTGAGTACTTGCGTACTCAACAATTCACGGAAAACGTGAGTTATGTAGGCTATCAAAGATAGGCTGGGGTTTATTTCGCAAACCTTTTCATTTGAAAACATTTTCGAAAACTTAAGTATAAGTTGTCTCAATATAACTGGAATGAGGCTCTCGCCTCGATCCTGTCCGTGAATTGCTTTTCAACAATTCAAGCGGACGAATTAGATTTTTAATTGTTTTTAGGTATTCGTATATCGCCTGTCGGATCACGATAGCGGTTCAGTGGGCTTGCCCTCAAGCAGCTTTCCACTGTATCCTTATCTATTACTTTATTTTCACTTTCATCCTCTCCAGGACGTAATCTCATTTTTCCACAATTTTTTTTGTTTCACTTTAGTCCTATCCAGGACATCATCTCATCTCAGTAGCTCCTCGAGCCATCCATAATCTCAACTCAAAACATACACTGTTTCCACTCGGGAAGCCTAAACTATGATGCCATTCGATATCCTGGGTCACACAGTCCCATTTCAGACCACTCAGATCATCCATCAGCCACTGAGGCTGATTTTGGTAATGATTCCCATACCACAAATCCATTTTCACAAAGCACTGGCAAACAAATCTACGCTAGAGGAATCACCTCACATTTGCCTGTAACCGTGGGCACGGCTATTCGAACAGTTTGATAAACCTTTGCAAATGGTGCACGCTTTACCCACACGATGCGAACTTACTTCCCGCACTCGTCAGGCAGGAAGGTTCGTGACAAGGCCTTAACAAAGCCCACCTAGGATAGCACGTTGCCCTACAAATGGGTTCTTAAACCAAGTACCAGGATCTCATTTCCTGTACTCAGGGATAGGGGTATATCGCCCTCTTGGCACCCAACCGATCCCACATTTATTAGCAACCGAAAATGATCCTGGGAACACTAGTTACTCAACCAGGGGTGTCCCATTCCACCTGTGTGGTCGCACTGTGAGATGCTCGAATGAAATTCCCCAAGAAAATGGTCCTTATATGCGAATACGAAGTGCCACCACACAGGCGATCACTTTTCACCGCAGATTTTTGGAAACAATTTTGTTTCGTAATCTCACCGACATCGCATGTCAGTTTTTTTAAACCTTTCGAAACCCTGTTTTTCCCAGATCGACAAATAGTTGTGCTGGAGGTGGAACCATCGGAATCCATGTTCAGAGAGCATGGCCACCGAGGTACCATGGGATGGAGAGACAAGGGATAGGGTACCAAAGTCCTACGGGTTTTATGCAACTAATGGGCAGGTCCATCGGTTCATCACGCAAACTGAGGCCGATCAATTTATTGTGTGCACTAGCAATGCAATTTTGCAAACAAAGTATTTTAAATTTAGGAGCAATATGGTCAAGGAGTGACTTGCCTCAGATTTCGTCTTCAAATCCTCGCCAAAATCCAACATCCGACGACTTCCGAAACGTCGACTATGCCTGAAATGAGAGAAAAACACTTAAAACCCTAGAAATGAAATACTATTATTAATAAATAATAGTGCCATGAGGTAGATCTCAATCTTAGACACATTTTGAGACTTGAACGGGGTCAATCAGAGTTACGAATCAAAAGATATGGATTTTTGAAGTTTTAAGCATTTTTCTGGAATAAGAAAAAGGATTATTTGAATTGTTGGAAAAAGATTTATTTTGGGAATAGTGGTTGACAGGTGGGGCCCTTGGTCAGTGACAAAGGAGAGAGAAGCTAAGGGCTGGCCCACTTGTCAAGGACACACAGGGAGAGGAGGAGGCAGTGGCCCACATGTCATAGGGAGAGAGAGGAGAGAGAAGCCTAGGGGCCACATGTCAGAGAGAGGAAGATGGCAAGGGACTGACATGGTGGTCCCACAAGTATGTGTGTGTGGGAGAGTGAATAGGGATTGGGGCCCACATGTAAGCCTCATTATTAGAGTTTAATCATGCTGAGCCCATATGTCATAGGTAGGGAGAGATGAAAGAGTGACAGGAGGGCCCACATGTCATTGAAACGGGAGAAAGGGTGACATGATGGCCCCATATGTCATGCATATCGGAGTACTAATGGGAGGGCCCCACATGTAGGTCAAACATATATTTTTAATGAAGATTAATTAAAATCCTCAATGGGGTCGGGCCCATTGGTTAGAGGGGTAATAGATGGGAGGAGGCCAATCCACCTGTCAGTGGCTCCCGAGAGGATTAGGGGCAACGGCGGCCAGGTGGAGGAGATCAACGGCTAGCAGTGGTCAGAGGGAATATGGCGGCCAAGGGCTCACCGGTGAAAGGGAACCACGGAAACGGGACAAGGGAAGGACGGCGAGTGCGATGAACGGTTTGGATTGGGGAGTTGGTGGCCGACGGTGGTGGGCGCAGCGTCCAGTGGGCGGTGGTAGAGTACAGCGACTTGTGGTCGTCGCCGGCGACCATTCTATCGGCGGAGGGGGTCGGGGGCTTCGGGTTTGGATGCGGAGAGATGAGGGAGAAGGATTAGCAGGAGATTTTGGCCTCTACCTGACACATCGGCGAGAACCTGAGCGGCAATGGCGGAGCGGCGATTGGCCAAATTAGGGATTTCCCCTAAAGCAGAGTTTGGATGGGTTGGGAGGCACAGGTGAAGCCATGGGGTGAGGAGGAGCTCGGCGGTGGATGCACCTTGGTCGATTGAGCTTGGGGTGGTGGTATTTGGGGCAAGGTCGAGCGACGGCAATGGTGGAGCTCGAGCTTGGGTTGCAGCAAAAATGGCGCGGCAGGCGGGGGATGGGATTCCTCTTATAGGCGGCGAGTGGCGGAAGGAGACAAGGAAGAGAGGCGGTGCGGCAGTGGGCCATGGCTGTGGTAGAGGCGACACGACGGGAGCTCGGGGTGGACATGGCGAGCACTGGGGATGGAGTCATGCACCCTTCCATGCTGTCGCCAGAGAGGAGGGAAGAGGGGTATAGCGTGGCAGGTTGATGCGACGGGACGGGGAGGCAAGGTTGACCTTGGAGGTGCACGGGAAGGGAGATATTTTTCCTCAGTGTCATCACGTTCTCCTCATGCCTATTTTGCCGAGCAGGGGCTGGGCGCGAGAGAGGGACGACGCGAGGTAAGGGATGGGTCTGACGTGTGGGGCCCGCGCATCGGGGAGACAGCGTCCGGGAGGAGTGCTGACGAGTGGGGCCTGGGGAAGCTGAGTTGGCGAGCACGGGTGCACGCGTGTGTCGGCATCCGCGGTCGCTCGGCCGGGGGACTGACGGAGGGGGCCTGCTTGCCAACAGTTGCATCGCGTGCGCGGGGGGTGCGCGAGCGGGCTGAGTGCTTGACCAGTGGGGCCCGATTGTCGGCGGCCGAGGCGTGTGTGCGGGCAAGCGTGGGCCGGTTCGGTTTGGGCCGAGAAAAGGAAGGGCACGGCCCGATAGGAACAGTAGTGCTTAGTATTTTCTCAGGAATTGTTTTGGGAAGGTTTTGGAGGATTTGGAAAGGGATTTTAAATCCAAAATTTTTACATTTGAGCGCTCAACATTCTTGAGACTTTATGGGGAGGACTTTACCACCATAGTTGAGGATATATATATATATATATATATATATATATATATATATATATAAGGTCAAGGTTATCAAGGTTGGAAGAAGAGGAGGAGGTTCCACCACGCTTTCGTACTTCTGAGATATACGAAACATTATCATGGTAAGGGATGAATGTAATCCCTTGATCATGTATTAGTGTGGCTTGTACCGATTGTTGTAAGAATCTTAAGCCTATTATCATATCATCATTTATTATTGATAAATCTCTTATTGTAATTTCATCTATTATGTATCTTGTCCCATTGATGTATAAATCGATATTGTAAGCTAACTGGTTATGAATTTTCCTTATTCCTGACATATCTGTTGAGACTTCCGCTTTGTTATTATCAATTGTATGAACTAGCTCAGGACATTTTATGAAGAACTTGTCGTGAATAATATTTTTTGTACAACCTGTGTCTACTAATGCTAGTATTTTATATGATACCTTTGGTGATAGCTTCAGTTTTACTGGTATCCTTATTCCTACTATTTCTTTAAAAGGCATTTTTACTATATACTTATTTCCAAAATTGGTAATTGCATCCTTTAGTTGGATTAGCTTGGCAGTATTACTGTCTTTTAATGTTATTAATTGTTCTTTGAATTCAGTGTTCTGTGGAGTCTTTATTTCAGGTAGAGCCTTACATTCACAGCTATTTTTTAAATCTTCTAATTCTGTTTCTAATTTGTTTATTCTATTTTCTAAAATTCGTACTCTGTTAGAGAGTATCCTGTCATCTGATTCTAATTCTACCTCTTTTCTCCATTTTTGTTTGTTTATTCTTATACATTCAGCATAGGCTTGTTTTAGACATATACTAAAAGTGACTCTATTTTCTTGACTAGGATAGTAGATACAAAAGGCACATTTAATATTGAAATCACCTTTTCCTCTTATCCAATCATGTTCACAACTTAATTGATCCATCATTTCAATTTCCATTCCTGCTAGTTCGTCAATTAGATCTATTTCTTCTTCACTCGACTCGTATTCTTCATTAGTATTTTCAATTTCATCTGTTTCTATGATAGAATATATAGATTCATCATCCTTTATTTCATCGTCACATATTAGTATATTTTCATTTACACTATCTATAATTAGTACTCGCTCTTGTTCCTCATACTTACTAGAGTACCTTTTTTGATCTTTGTTAGGACATGTTTTACTTAAATGATCAGGAGAATTACATATGAAACATCTGCATGTCCTATCATATGTTTTCTTAGGATTATATCTTCTCATATTTCTTTTATGTAGAAACGGGGCTCTATTATCTGATCTTCTTAGAAAGTACCTTCTTTTTGTTCTAATATTATTACTATTTCTATTTTGAAATTTATTTCTTTTGATTCTAGGCTTATCTTCCCCATATGATAATGGTATCTGAACTATGTTGTTGCAAAATTATAATCAGAGTATTTCATAGATCTTTGGGCTTGTATTCCTGTACATATTTTTCTTAGCTGCTTAAACACAAAGGTTATTGCTTGTGAGATGTTAATTTCAGCTCCTTCAGTTTCCTTTTTATATTCTTCAAAAATCATGCTTCCTAGTGGGTCAGGTAATTTATTGAAATATCTTTTAACTATGCCTCTATTGTATCCTTGCTTAGCAGTTGTTGTGTTATATAAATAATGCTGGGAGAATTCTTTTATGCCTTTCCAGCTTGTTAATGTTAATTTCTCTATTTCCTTTAATCTTTCATTCTGTAAGGTTGTATACCCTAATTCTGGGTCTTCAGCTATAATAATGTTAGATATCACATTTGCAAAATTATGCGGGTTACTACCGGCTCTTTTTAGTTCTTCATAATTATTAGGATTCTTTTCAACCCATTGTTCCCATAAGACCTTAGCAGATTCACCCAGAAATGTCTCTAAATAAGTTATCATATCCTCTACCTTGCTTCCTATGTTGTGTTGATTTTGTATATATTTTTGAACTATTAACCCCTTCCAAATACTAATAATATTTGGCCAGTCAATGGGATCATGTGCGGCTAAATTTAAAATAGCACCATCACTTTTTTGATTTTGAAATTTTACAGGTCTCTCAAAATCTCGTCTCTTAGTGCCCATATGCCTATATTGTCCTGGAATATAATTATATGAATATTCTTCTCTGTCTGGAGGCCATTTTCCCGCTGCTCTAGCTGGTCTCTCTCTTTCTCCTTCATTTTTTACTGAGCCTTCACCATAGCTTTTTCTCTTTCTGGTTCCTAAGTCTACTTCCATAGCTTCCATTGCATTGTCTAAATTTTGTAGACCTATATCATCTAAGGAGTTTATAAAATCATTATATTGTTCTGAGTTATCTCCTATTTCTCCTGTATTCTCTATTTCTTTTATCAAACTAATTTCTTCCTCATAACTTTCTAAAAGCAATTTCTCATTTTCTTCCCATTGCTCTTCTTCGCTTAATTCTTTGCTAGCCTTTTCTTTACGCTTTATTTGTTCTACTTTACTTTCTTGGTGTCGGGGGATTTTTATATCTACGCCTTTATTCTTTTTTAAGTTTTTTATCCTAGACAATTCTCTGTAAAAATAAAGTTCTTTATCTCTTATTTTAGGCCACTCACTTTTCATTGAATTATTATATTCTACTGCTATCTCTTTTAATTTATCCTCATAGTATTTTATTTCACTTTCTTCATCTAACCTTTCCATAAACTCAGAAATGCTATGTCTTCGGTTATCTATGGTATTTTTATCAGAGGTTTCTGCATCTAGGTCATCTGCGGTTCTAGGCTTATAATTTAGAAATCTAATGCTGGTATTTCCTTTACTATTTTGATAACTTATATAATTTTCGGGTTGACTCAAAGTTTTACTTTCTATTAATTCACTAATTTTCCATTCTTCTCCTGCCCTTTCTTCAGAACTTATTTTTAAAGGGCTCATAAATGTTATTCCTTTGGATTGCATGCTATCAATTACATCGTTTACATTTTAATTTATATTTAGAAGCACTTCTATTAGTTAATCTTCCTATGAATTCTATACTTATTAGCAAATTTGTCCCTTTAAATTCTTCATACCCCTTTGTTTGAAAACCAAAACTCATTTTATCTATAAATTCCTTTACGGGCATCATTAAGTCTGGAGCTATATAGGTTATTAACCTATTCTTATTCATATCTCCTTCTAAAAACCCTAAAGCTGCTTTATCTATTGTATCCCATCTTTTTTCCAGCAAGGTTATTAATACTTTTGCTCCTAATTTCTTTCTTGTCATGCCTTTGATTCCTATTATGTACATTCCTTGGTGAATATATTATAACCTGCATATTTTAATTCATTTTGCGAATTCCTTGGCTACAATTTTTAAACTCGACTGGTTTTATAAAGACATTTAGCTCTACTTCTCTAGTATTCTATATACCCATTTTTTATTCTCAAAGAATCCCATACAATATATCTGTTGAGGTTTTATAGCTCTTAAAGTGTCTTTCTGATATCTTTCAAGTTGCTTGTCTAATTCTGCTGCAACATCTTCCAGTTCATCAACTTCATCATATTTATCTTTTGCTTATCATTAATGCTTAAAAGTCTGTCATCTCTGCTTACTATTCTTTTGAGGAGATTCCTACAGATAGGTCCATTTTCTGAATTTATAGCTTGCGAGGATGCGACTATACCTGATGAAAGCCAAAACTATCTCTTTGCTCCCTTGGCTAGAAACACTAGAGCTTTTTACTTCTTCAACTAACTCTTGATTTTCACCTATTTCTTGGTCTATGTATCTTAGATCTTCTGCAACACTTTTTTTTAACTTTGGTCTGAATTTTTAAGGCGTCTACTTCTTATTTAGAGGAACAAAAGTCTTCCTTAATATAATCTCTGTTTGAACAATTTTACTTTGTCTTGTCTTAAAATCTTCTAGTAATTTTAACTGCAGAGTTTAATTTTACTATTAAGAAGAGAATATTGTTCTTCAACTTGCTTATGTTTCTTTATGTAACCCTTTCAATTTTTGCCTCCAAATCGCCTGTCTTTTTCCCAATTTATATAGAAATTATATTATCAAATCAACAATTAAGTTTAGCTGACTATTATTAGAGTGCCAACTATGTTCTTCAATATGATTCAGCCTACACCTTAGATTGATATTATCCTTTGTATTTATTACCTTTCCGATATTAGCTTCTTGATTTAAATACTTTAGTTTTTTCAATGATGGCCTGGCTCTGATACCACTTCTACACTATGAGCTTAGTGAGAATATAGACAACTTTTATATATCAAATTCCAATATAGAATGCATAGGGCTACCGTCATTTGCACCAAGTTGGTATAGAGATACTAAGTCCTAAGAAAGATATTGAAAGCAATAGTTCAAAGATCTAGAAGATACTCAGATAATAGGAGAAATCCGATGAAATACTAGGAGAAGAATTCAATTACCTGTAAATTAATATAATAAACCAGACTATATAATTAAAACATGCCCAATAGAGGCAACCCCAAAGGATATAGAAGAATTTAAAATGCATATAGAAGAATTATTAAAACTAGGAGCAATAAGAGAAAGTAGGAGCCCGTATAGATCGACAGCATTCATAGTAAGAAATCATGCTGAAGAAGTTAGAGGAAAATCAAGGATGGTTATCAATTACAAAAGGTTAAATGATAATACCATAGAAGATGCTTATAACATTCCTAACAAGCAAGAATGGATAAACAGAATACAAGGTAGTAAATATTTTTCAAAATTTGATTTAAAGGCTGGGTTTTGGCAAGTAAATATGGCAGAGGAATCCATAGAATGGACCGCATTTACATGCCTCAGGGACACTACGAATGGCTTGTTATGGCCATAGGGTTAAAAAATGCCCTGCCCTATTTCAAAGAAAGATGCAAAACATATTCAATGAAAATCAAGATTTTGTTTTAGTCTATATAGATGATTGTTAATATTTCTCAAAAACATATAAGGAGCACATTGCTCACCTAGAAATATTTTTTAGAAAAGTAGAACAAATGGGTTAATCCATCTAAGAAAAGATGGAAATTTGCAAGGAAAAAATCATTTCCTTGGTCATCGAGATAGGTGAAGGTAAAATACATCTACAAGAACACATTGCTAAGAAAATCCTACAATTTCCTGATGTCATGAATGATAAAAAGGAGATTACAACAATTCTTAGGGATAATAAATTTATGCTAGAAATCACATAGACAATTTAGCAAATTAGCAGGACCTTTATGTGCGAAATTAAGGAAAATGGTCAAAGATACTTCAATTCTGAAGACATTAGACTAATTAGATAAAAGAAGGGTCAGAGGTTTAAAACCCTTAGAATTACCATTAGATGAAATTATTTCATTATTGAAACAGATGCCTCTCAACAAGGCTGGGGTGCTGTATAACAAAGACCTACTAAATTTTTAAAAGAAGAAAAAATATGTAGATATGCCTCTGGAAGTTATAAATTAAAAACTGCGAATAATACAGACAGAGAGATACTCGCAATAATTAATGCAATAAATGCTTTTAGACTCTATTTAGGTTTCAAAGAATTTATAGTTAGAACAGATTGTGAAGCAATATGTAGATATTATAATCAGCTTAATAGTAAGAAAAGTTCCACTAGGAGGTGGATCTTATTTGTGTCGATGCTTTGCACCGGCAATAAAACTATGGGGCTACTCGGCGAGGGTGAATTTGTGACTGCAGAGGAACACAAAAGAATTATACTGGTTCAGGCCCTCAAGATGAGGTAATACCCTACGTCCAGTTGAGGTGTTATTCCTCTGAGGTGTATGTAGATCGATGATCTGGTTGCTCTTGTTGTCCTCGCCCTGAGGGGTGCCCTGCCTCCCTTTATATACTAGGGGACAGGGGTACATGATAAGGATCCCAGTCGGATACGACCAAGGGATTTCCTTCTTAGAGATAGAATCCTATCCGACTTAGACTATGTTTCCTTTTATAAAGGCACAGCCTGTGGATGCTGTTTATCTCTAATTACATGTCTGGCCATCCTCTATCCGAGTGGCCATGTGCTGGTAATGAGGTACCGGGGCCCATGGCTCCACAGTAGCCCCTGAGACCTTCATAGTTAAGTCACAGCTGATGCCGATGTGTCTCCCGGTGAAGGTTGCCGAGTGTGATGTGCCCGAGTACTCTTTGTCCGAGTAAGTCTTCTCCCGAGTCCTGCTCTATGTCAGCTGGCAGCGAGGCTATGAAGGGCTTCATGTAGCATATGAATAGTGTGCGCTGAATAGGCGCACCTATTAGGTGTAGCCCCTGACTTTGTGCTTAATTGTGAAGACAATTAAACATAAAGTCAAAGATCTTTAACCTGTAAGTCTTTCCGAGTAGATTACTTCGGGTATTTGTGACTCTTCGGTATCATGTCAACCGGAATAAACTTTATAGTCTTGCCGAGTAGAAGACTACTCGTATGTAGGACTCTTCGACTTCATGTCAGTCGAATATGAGTTTATAGTCTTTTCCGAGTGGCGTCCCACTCAAAAGTTAGACTCTTCCGCATCATGTCAGCGGGAACGGAGATTTGTAGTCTCTCCGAGTAGTGCACTACTCGAAAGTGAGACTCTTCAGCATCATGTCGGCTGGAATAATGTTGCTCATGGCACTGGTGGCACGCATGTAGGCCGAGTACCACTGTTATCTCATCGACTCCCGTTAGCAGCACCAGCACTATAATTTCAAACTCAGCCTGCGGAAGGCCCACATGGAGCATGCTACTGTAGGAACTCATATCTTGTTGGCCCAGTGCGGACGGTGTAGGCCAAGCCCATCTAGTCGGCATTGGTTCTATAAAAAGATGGGAGAGAGAGAAAAGATTCCGTCGTCTTCCCCAAATCAGCCGATCTCTTCGTCTTCCACCTTCGTGCCAACTTTTCACCTCCGCCCGGCTAGGGTTAACTGCTTGCTATTCCCACCCGAACTCGAGCGATTTCAATCCTCCCGTTTGCTCAAGCCCCCGATTTGCTTTTCCCCGAATCCCATCGCCTCAGTCATGCCGAAGGTTTCGGATCTTGCGGGGGCGCCGGGAGGTTCTTGGCGGTGTCGGATTGCGGCTCGGTGAAGCTGAAGCGGCTGGAGAGTGAACTGAAGTTGCCCAGCCAAGAGGTCATCGCTGGGGCCGGCCAGGGATGAGTCGAGCCAAATCCGACCCGGAGAAACGGTAGTCTTTGCCTCTTTTTTCGATCGAGGCTTGTGTCTCCCGTCTTCTGATTTCTTCCACCGTATTCTCGACTTTTACGGGCTGGAGTTGGTGCATTTGAACCCCAACTCTATTCTTCAGATTTCTATATTTGTTACTCTTTGCGAGTGCTTCTTGGGCGTTGAACCCCATTTCATCCTCTTCCGACACCTGTTCCATATCAAGCCCCAACCTTCCAAGAGCAATATCAATGTGATTGGAGGGGCTGGTCTTCAACTGAGGAGCGATGGGAAGAAAACGTATATCGATTTGCCCTTGAAATCTTCTCTGAAGGGCTGGTGTTGACGCCGAAAACCCGCCGGGGGCCGTCCGGCGTTTGGGTGACACGCGTAGGCCTGGGAGATCTGCTTAGCTCCAGTGCAGGTCCTAAAGTCTTGAGGTTCGCAGGCGTGCCAGTCAATTTGACCCTGTAATTGACAAGGAGAAGGGGATGTTAAATTCGTGAGCCAATCGGCTGGAAGCCGGCTTGGACTCATGTCATCGGCTGATGGCCGATACACACTGTAGCACTTATACATCGGCTTAAAACCGATGATGGCAGGAGCAATAGCATAATAATACACAAGTATCGTGCTAGCCGATCATCGAAGGGATACTCAAAAAACCGGCTATAAACTTGGTAAAATAAACAGGTATAATGCATAAGTAAATAAATCAAATAAATCCTAGCCGATCATAATTTAGTGTTACTGGTGTTGCCGTGAAGATATGCCTGTGCCCGAGCCCTTGCTTATATCGGCTCCCGGGTCTTAATCTGCTGTCTGGGCCCGTACACTGGTCCTTACCTAAGCTCGTGCCCGGGCCCTCACCTGGGGTCGTGCCCGGGAACCTGCTTGTACTTATACTTGGATCGGCAGAATAAACCCATCGGCTAGTCCTTAGCCGATTGTAACAATAATACAGGCAAGAATATATGATAAGGCATGCAATAACATAAATGATAGATAATTGATGAGCCAGCCGACTACTGAACAGAGCGAGTATAGAATAAGACAATGAATAAATGTAGTCGGCTTTAACAGATACTTATCGGCTAAGCACTCCGATAACACCATCGCACAACACCCATCGGCTCATCAAGAGTAAAGCTATTATCGTCAGTCTAGTAGATCGGACCCACCGTTGCAGCACAGACCAACAATGATAACGATACCTCAATGGGCCGATAGATATGAATGCGACCGTGATGAAGATAACTTATCGGCTAGACACCCCGATAAGACGCCTGCGCATAAAGCATCGACTTAGCAGGATCGGTTTTATCGCTAGCAGTTTAGTAGGTCGGACCTAACCGATGCAGCACAAACTGATGAAAACCGCTCCCAGTAAACCGATACGATCTACGCACGTGTGATGTGATATACCTAATCAAATCTATGAGGTCAAACTGAACTGATGCAGCCATTAGATAAACTAAATATATTATGGTAAGCCGACTACCATAAACCGACTAGAATATCGGACCTAACCGAGGAAGTCTAGCCGATAGGTAGCCAGGGTGACGAGACTTACCTCTCGCAGGAGTTCGGACCTAACCGATGCAGCCCGGCTCGAGAAGCAGGATCCCGTCGAAGGGGTGGCGATGCGCCGAAGTTTGAATTGATCGTTGTGATGATTTACAAAGCACCGGGCATACGTATATATACCCCGAGTTGACATAGTCTGATAGGACACGATACATGATTTCCTATCCATAACAGAAAACACTAACTAATCCTGACCGGATACGAGGTCAGGTTCCTAAATATAAACACCTGCCTAACTAATAGATACAGTAAATAAATTGCCAAGTAACGGTCTTCTTCACGGCTCCTTCCCGATTCCGGTCTTTTCTCCGTCAGTTTGACTGTAATCTCTCCTTTGACCGAATCTGATACAGGGCCTTACCAAATTTTGGCGTTAACACATGGCCCCAATTTTGGAGTTCTTCTATAGGACTTCAAAATTCTTTTCATTTACGGCCTCCAGACTTCTCCACATCGAGGCGGCCCCAAGATAAACTCACTTGCCATAGATGTTTGAAACAGTGCCAACGGCCTCGATTCCGCTCGTTGTCATCCTCTATAAAAACGCTTTTTCGTCTCCTTGCCTTTTTATATCTTTCACATCACCAGAGCACCCCCGCTTTCATCTTCCAAATCCCTCACCAAGCTCTAGCGAATCCAGACGAATCGTCACAACCTTCTCCTCTGGCCGTTGATCCCTGCATCATCTCCCCACTGTGATGGCATCAGCATCTGCAGTTCCTGAGGTAATCTTCTCACCCGATTATTTTCCCCCGCTCTACAGCCATGCGAATCCGATCTGCTATGTTCTTCACCCTGTTTCTTCGTCGTGTTCTTGTTTTACTGTAGCCCCTTAGAGCCTAGATCTTGAATTCCGGCCGCCGATTACCCCAGCTTTTTCTATCATGGCCCCATGGGCGCAGCGAAAGATCCACCGATTTCATCAGTGCTGAAACCCAACGTATTCCCTTCAAGAACTCAGGCTATGTTGGTCAGTGAAATTGGACCAACAGCTTCAGGTCATGGCCGAGCAGATTGCCTGGATGGAGAGATTGGTACATCAGGTATCGGCTGTGGAAGAGAACCCTCTGGGATGAAATCACAATCGCCACTGCATTAATCTCTCCCTGGGCCGATATGGAAAGGAACGAGCCCCTACTTGCAATCGGCCTCATACTATTGGTCCGATGCCTCAATGCCTTCATGTTCGGGCATGGGCGATGACCCCCACTTTGCTGGATGTGACCATGCTCACCTGCCTGAATACGACGAGCTAATCAACCCCTTCAAACTCCGGTTCAAGCCTGCTCATCGGCTTCAAACAAAAAACAATCGGCGGCTTTGGTCCAGGTATATATCTCTCCACAACAAGGGAACTTGGACCGGTTGATGATCGGGAGCACGTCGGTCTTTTTCTGAACTTGTGGTTGGAACGGTTTGTTTTTGGTGGTGCAACCCTCGGCCCGACGACCAATATGCAATGCCTGGCAGAGTGCTTGGCCGATAAGAAACAAATTCCGTTGGGGCACTATCTCTCCTGCGCCACCCTACCAGCTGCTCTATCAGGTGGCAAACTAAGCTATCGGCCGGCCCAAATCCGTCGGCACATTGGGGGCCTTGGTGGTTTGTACAGCTCTGGCTCAATGTTTACACCTCCAAGGCCATCCCAGAAACTTTCTCTTTCTTCAAGCAATCCTTCCTAGCCGATTACCAGAAGATCAAGACCCGTCTTATTGCCGATGCATCTCTATGGGCGAAGCTGCATCGGGCCCTTCCTGGCGGCAAGATTAACCTGCTGAAGTTAGTCAGTGGTTCAAAGGGTTTTATTATGGCTTCACCAGGGAGGCCACTCTTTGGTTTGCTTACAACGACGCATCATCATTCGAGATGCCTTCTAAGTTTGATCCACTCAAAGCTTCTGAATGATGATGAGTCTAAGGCCATATTCCTATCGGCTATCAGTCCTTGTCTGCTGCCAACTGGTTTCTCTGGGCCGAACTCAGCCATCGTATGAGTTCTTACCATCCATCGGTTCAGCTCCCGTCAATTTGGTCTCGGTCAACTCCCAATAGGCCTATTCTTCATTGATAAACTCCAGGGGGGCACGGTCAGCACGCCTTGGAATATGATTGGCTACGGACTTTGGACTGATCCCCTCCTTCTAGGCGCCCACCGAGGTGTAATCTGCACTGCCAACAACACGAAGCTTTTTTTGTCCGATGTGGGTCAGAATGGAAGAAAACTTGTTCAGCTAGCGCCACCTGTTACTTGCTCTCCGTCTTGGACACGAGTAACGTCGAATCGATGAAGAGTAATACCCACAAGCTTTAACCATCATCTCCATCATCTCTAACTCCTACTTTGCAGGGCTGCCAGCGTCGAGCCCCCATCAACAAGCAACAGGGTCGGCCGATCCTGTATTTTCAACCTCCATCGGCTACCCAAAAACCCCAAATTAGGGCGCGACGCTTCCATCCCATCGGCTTCCTCAAGGCGCCTCGGCCTGATGGGACAAAAAGAAAAAAGTTAGCGCATCGGGCCCTCCCTGAAAGAAACAGAAAACCGATCCGATATTGTTGCCACGACGCCATTTCTCCCCAACCACATCGCGCTCCCTCATCTCCTCAGGTATGCGCCAAGTCTTAACATCATTATTACTCGCTTAATTCATTTCACCTTAGTTTCTTTGTTCAGCTCGCATCATCGGCTCCAGAACTTCACCTTCTTCTGCCATCCTCCAAGACTGAGCCGATGGTTTCTCCAGCTGCTCTCCACTCTCAGCACCGAGTCCCTCCGATCGCCGCATGATGCGTCCTACTTGCCATCGGCTTTTTTGACATTGGCCCTCGAAGAACCCTACTCATCCCGAAGCCGATGTCACTCGGCTGGCTGACGTCCTTCCTCAGGTAACTTTTTATGTCCATACCCCGCTCTTAACTTTTTCTACTTTCCTTTAACCGATGCCAATTTTGCAGTCGTAACCGATCTGTTCTCCTTTGGACATCGGCAAGTAACGGCACCCTCAGAACAGAGAAGAATCCATAGCCCACAGCGCAACGACCAAACATCCTTCCCGCGAAACGTACGCGAATATTGACGAGCATCCTTAGCAACAAAATCGGCTGGAAACCCAATTGACGCGCTACGGAAGAGCGGGCCACACATCCCGGGCAAGATTTGCAGAAATTGAACACCATTTTGCCCGAAGAACTTGTCGACGCCTAACTTCTAACCACCATGCAGGCATATCTGGAAATCCCATAGATTTAAAACTCAACAAGCTAGAAGCGCATAGCCGATCGCGCTGACCAACAGAAGATACCGGAAGACATCCAAGCCGCGGATCGCTATTAGCCCCAGAGAGAGAAAAAGCTTGATGACACGTGGGGCCGCTGCCCCCAAGAGCTCCACTAACGTTAGACCAGCTGAAGAAAAAGGAGGCCGATTTGCTGGCAGAACTTGAAAAAGAGTTCGTAAGACCTTAAGCACCACAGAGTATCCCAGCTAATCGGCTACCGCAAGCCATCCAGACCAAGAGGCCCAAGGTTGCAGCGACAGTCGCCGTCAAGTCATCATCGGCGCACAACTGAAACCATCCCCCCGGGCTCCGTGAAAGATGACATCCGTGCTATCAATGAAATTGATCACAATCCGCTGCCTGCGCGCAATTCGAAGTGATCCCATTTTGTAAATCTTAACAACCACAGCACAAAACGTAGCCTCTAACTGACTGATTCCTGGAACATGCCGCACCCTTCTGCTGTCATAATAATCTTGATCGGCTTTGCTACTTATCCCTTTCAACCCTGATATATTTCTGCTTGTAATTAATCTAAAGGCGATATCGATTGATATCGGCTGTCTTTAGGGCGATGTAGAAAAACATCGGCTCTCCGTTGCTTAGAAATCGGCTGCATTAAACGATTTCAAGAGTTAACCAACGCTTAGGGGCCATAGTCTTTCTTGAGATATTTCCGTAAAGCGCTTTAGCAAAAGCTCTGTCCCATCAAGCTCTCTAACACATAGCGCATCAAGCACCGATTAATCCGATAGGGCCCTTCAATTAGGCGACCATTTTCCAAACTTATATCTGGACCCGACCGGCAAAATCAACTTCCACACAGAGATCTCCCTCGGCAAACGACTTATTCACCACCTTTTGTTGTAATGCGAGCTGCCTTAGCCTTATTTTCCTTGATCCTCTCCAAGCTGCCCTCAACCGATTCTGAGCTAAATCTTCAAGTTCATTTGTCATTAAAGTTATAATAATATCGGCTGTCAACTCTGATTCTGCAAAGAAACTTCTTCTAGAGCCGATGTAGTTCCCGCATGGTAAAACCGCTCATGTCCTATACTAGCTGATACGGCGGCACCCGAGAGTAGATCCATGACATGCCATCGATAGGCCCAGAGTGAATCGGTCTAAATGTAGTATGCCATCGCGTGGCTGCTCATCATTTTTCCGCTTAAATCAACTTGATCAAACTCTTGTTAGTAAGAACTTCTGCTTGTCCATGGCCTGAGACAAAAATAATAAGGCGACGGAATTTAAATAGCTTAATATTCCACTACTGTGCAGCAAACTGTTGAAACTCATCAGACACAAGAGACCTGATCAGTAGTTATTGTCTGAGGACTCCAACAAAGCGATAAATAATATGCTCCTTTACAAACTCGATTCGCTCTGTTGGACGTAATTCTCTTCAAAGGAACCGCCTCTAACCCACTTGGTAAAAAATCCGTTGCCGTAATTGAACTTATGCCCATTTATCAATTGATGGGAAAAACCTGGCCGATCAATGTCAAGTCCCCAACCTTCTGAACGACCATGTTGATGATAGGATTCATATAGCCGATGCTGGTGCTCGCTGTATATTCAAATTTTGGCAATCCTGACACCTTATAATACCTAAACATCCTCCAGCATTGTGGCCAAAAATAACCCACCCACCTCATTACTCGCAACCACTTCATCTTATGACGACTGATGATTCCCACAGACGCCTTCATACGCATGCATCGCACATAACCACTCTTGGCTTCTTCTTCTCAAATTCAGGCACTAAGGCAGAACTCCCTCAAAGTCCGATAATACAACTCCCATCAAGCAGCACATTAGTAGCTTTTACCGAATTTCCTGGAAACCGATTGCGACGGATTTGCAGTAATCCAAACTAGCTCGCTGTCCTCCAGTCATCGACCTTGTTCTGACGATAAATATCGGCTATCTCACTCAACTGCCTATTTAGCCGATACCCGAAAAGCAATCTGTGCAAGATCATTGGCTTCTAAATTCTGCTCCTGGGAATATGATCTATTGATACTATCTTGAACCAGTTCTTTTCTTAAACAACCAAGCCAATCCTACATCTCATAATATGATCTCAAAACTATCATCCTGCACTCATATTCTCCAGACAACTGTTTGACCACCAACAAAGAATCGCCAAATTATCTCTATAAAATCGAGCTCCGATTCTTTAAGATTGAAGGTCCTTTTAGCACTCGCCTCATATTTTGCTTGATTGTTAGTCTGATAAGCTATTGTAAAAGCAAACTCAAAAATTGCCCCCGAGCGATATGAAATTACCTCAAACGTGGATAAACCCAGTATTAAATGCCATATATGCGACGCTTGGCAAGCACTAGATCAGTCGAAAAAAAAGTCCATGGATGGCTCTTACATAGTCTTTCGTGAGCCCCTCTTGTTGCACAATAAAATCCGGCCATTGGACAATGTCTCTTAATCGCTTAGCCGATTCTACGCTCAGTCGACTCTGTCAAAGCAAAAACCCACATTGCAATGCCTTCAAGACTGAGGCCGACAATTATTTGACCACAAATCGCCTGCAAACTATAATACACTCGCCGATAGGATGTAATGTCCCTAAATTTGTACAGGAAATATAAACATAAGGCAAATGTTTCTCCACCGCAGATTCTCGTTCAGCCCAAAGTCTTCTACTAGATAAAACAACTCGCTTCTTGCTTCAATTCTGATCAAAACGAGCGATGGAGCCTCATCGGCCGACACGTATACTGAACGGCACTCCTTTCTGGCGGTGGAATCAAAATAGGCGGGGAACTAAGATAATTCATTGATCTTCGTTAACTCCTTCTGCTGCGCGCCCCTCACACAAATTCGATCGGCTTACTTAAATACACGGCGGAATGGGATCAATTCTCCCTGATAATTTGATATAAATCTTCTCAAAAATATCTTGGCCGATCAAATCGATTGCAATTGTCTTATTGCTTGTGCTCTGTAGTCTAATGGCTTCTGATACTTGCTGACTAACTTCAATCCTCGTCAGAACCATAAAACACAAAATCCACAGCCGATACACCAAAAGCGCACTTATTGGGGATCATTCGTGTCCGTATTTCCTTGGCTCTCTCCAGCAACTTTTTGGTAGATCGCTATATGGCTTTCCTCCGTTTATACTTGACCACCACAAAATCAATATAGATTTTCTACCAATAAACCGATAGTATATGAATATATAATCTTCGCTCTTTGATAAGCGCCCGGACTTTTCATCCAAACGTCATTAGAGCCACTCAATCAGAGCGTAGCTCCTGGACATCCGAAACGCAGTTATGTATAATCTTCCTTCAGCCATAAAGTATCTGATTATACCGCATTCCCATCCAGAAGCTGATAATCTTGTGACCTGAGGCTGCGTACCAATAAATCGCTATCCGGGCATTGGGTACTCATCCTAGGGGTTTAGCTTGATTTTAGATCCGAAAATCATACAATTCAATTTCCATTTTCTTCTCCACCGGGACCGATATAGAACCCACTCAGCATATCGGCATGTCTTATAAAACTTGGCAATCGACAACCTTGTGATCTCGCTTGATCGGCTCATATAATTTGCCTTGAATCTCCTTGGAGCCTGCTTTGAAAAGGCCGATATCCTGGTTTAAATAGGCAGCGATGTTCACAATCTCGATCGGCTTAATCCTGGATCTCATGGTACTCCAGGCAAAAAATCCCAATACTCCTGTCAGCAGCGCTATCAATTCCCTCGTAGTTCAGGACTTAACTTTTGCTTATGTACGTCGGCCTTGGCTTATCTCTGGTCCTATATCATCTTCAAATCATCAGCCGACGTAATCCTGCCCAGTTTCCCCCTTCGAAGTCTTCAAGATCCCATCAGAGTAACAATTGGAGCGACTTGCTGGATCGGTGTAATTCCTGGCTAGTGGACCTCGGGTATTCCTTCCCATATTTCCGGATAGGAGTCAATCACCATCAGCTTTCGCCAGACTGGAGAAAAAATCGGTCATTGCGATGTAGTCACCGATCTCTCGAAACATCTCGACTTGATCTCCTGCCATTGTATTAAACATTGATGCATGTCGAGGGACGCAACAGTTCGCATGAATCCAGTCCTGCCCGGAGAAGTAAACTATATGATCCTTCCGTCATGACGAAAACGTGGTAGTAATGTCTTACTCCTACTGTCAACTCCACTAATACACCGCTTTGTTCTGATGATTCCCACCGAAGTCTTTTAGTCCATATTGTCTTGAATCAGATCGTTCGGCAGTCGTTCCCCCAACTTCTGGAATGTGGCATGAGGCCATGAATTAACCTGCGGCCCTCCACACCATCTTTGTCATCGCTTCCATTTAACGTAACCCTTGAGTTAAGGCTTTTAGGTGCGATGCTCTGAGTCTCAGGTTCTATCAATATAGCTGATCACATTGTAATGTCAAGTTAGCAAAAACATCCTCATCGTTTTATCTGATGAAAGCGCGTTATACTCCACCGAGGCACAAAGAAACACCATAATTTAACCAGTCTACCTCCCGGCATGGTCCTCATCGTCCTTCTCTTTCACTTGCCAGACTTGGCTTAGTCTTTTTTGGGACGATGATAACTCTCCCTGATCTTGACTTGTTTTCTGTTGCTCTCGTGTGAAACGCGTGCCCCTCTTCTCTCTGACTCACACTTTCGGAATATCCACTAGCACCTGAGGATTTGGACTTGTTTCTCACGTATTCCTCTTCATCCTCTCAAAGAACTCTTCATGGATCGCACTCCATACGGCTCTACTGAACTGAGTCTGTTTCCCAGCGAACCCATCCCGTGAAAACTCTACTGCCGATCATGCGATCCCGCACTGCTGCACTCGGCAATTTTCAGCTGCATCGCAGTACTCATCTCTGTCCCACGCAGAACCCGAAACAAAACGGGCACCTCCCAAGGTGATATATATTCTAAACTCATCCGCCGTTTCCTCGTATTGATATTTTCTATTCCATGTCCGCATGAAGTCAATCTGATTATAATTTGACGTCCTCTCCATCAGGCCTGATCCCTTGATGATGATCCCGCATAACAATGTTAAGGAACGGGTGCCCCATAAATTTTCATCCAGGCTTCTTGTCTTCAAGACTTTATTCTGCCTCTGTTCGACACACGCTGAATTTGTTGCGGAAAAACTTCAGACCAGTAGTATGATGTGATATGGTGTTGGCCACTTGCAAATATCTTTCTCTTCATTCTCGGCTGAAGGAACTCCACATGATGTGTGGCAGTGCCTCTGCTTCCTCTCTTGGTAACAAAGTATCAAGCAAGATTTTCATC